>WOVY01005987.1:0-62500 GCA_013436015.1 Rhipicephalus annulatus | reverse complement strand
TGGTATGGCATAACATGACTGTACGACGACCATAAGTGACTCGTCATAACATGAAAATCATGACATGAATGTCATGATTTAGATGTCATGCAGGGTCTTGCTACTCCTGTGGTGGTTTCTTTCACATGACATATCGCAAAACTGTTTTGTATGACATGGTTGCGAATTTAAATGACAGACCCGCACGTGGAAATTATGACATGCATGTCACGTAAGAACATGACTACATGCCACGCTCATGATGCGTTCGCGATCGTTTCGCTAGCGTTACATATACCATATTTGGCATTACGTAACGTGAACGCATGATGATGGTATATGACTTGGAAACATTATAACCATGGTATGCGTGCTATGTAAGAACATGACTACATGCCACGCTTATGATGTGCTCGTGGCTGTTTCGCTAGCTTCATATATATCAAATTTGGTATTAGGTGACGTAAACGAATGTCAAAGGTATATGATTGGTTCAAACATGATAATCAAGAAATGCGTGTCATGTAAGAACATGACTACTTGCCAAGCCTGTGATGCGCTCGCGGTCATTTCGCTGGCCTCACATATACCAAATTTGGTATTACTTGACGTGAATGAAGATTAAGGAATGTGACTGGTGCAAACATTATTTTTATTTATTTCAATACCCTAAAGGCCCAATTGGTCTACATAGGGGGGGGGGGATTTAAGTGAATACATACATTTCAAGCAACATGAACGGAAAACAGAATACCAAAAAGTAACAATAAAAAGGAAACAGCGAGTAAATCGAATCACAGCATCAAGTCAAGTACGTTCACGAACATTAATCGAGTACATATTCATTAGTACAATAATAATGAAAACACTTAAGAAAATTACATCGAAGAACACTGAATAAGTATCGGGAGCAAAAACAGCAGACGAAACGAGAGCAATCAGACACAGGTCAGCCATGTTTTTCACTATGCAAATAGCCCTGAAGCATGGAGTTAAATATGGAAGGATCTGTTATTTCGGCGATGTTAGGTGGAAGAGAATTCCACTCGATTATGCATAATGATAGTGGCGAATCATGGCATCATGAGCATGGCGAATTATAATCACGCCATGCTCATGATGCGCTTGCGGTCGTTTCACCAGCTTCACATATATCAAAATTTGGTATTAAATGGAGCGAACGGACGACGAAGGTAAATGACATTTCCAAACGTGATAATCATGACAAGCGTGTCCTGTAAAACATGACTACAAGCTCCGTTCACAGTGTGCTCGTGGCTATTTCGCTAGCTTCGCATATACCAAGTTTGGCGTTACGTGACGTGAGTGGATGACGAAGATATATGACTGGTGCAAACATGATAATCATGATATACGTGTTATGTATAAGAACATGACTACATACCACGTTCATGATGCGCTCGCGATCGTTTGGCTATATATTCACATATACCAAATTCGCTATTACGTGACGCGAATGGATGACGAAAGCATGTCACTGCATGGTGAAAACATTGTAATCATGACATACGTGTCATGTAGGAACATGACATGTAATGCTCATGACGCGCTTGCGGTCGTTTCGCTAGCTCTACTTATACCAAATTTGGTATTTCGCGAACGAACGGCGAAGATAAATGACACGTCCAAGCATGATAACCATGACATGCGTCACGTAAAACATGACTACATGCTATGCTGATAACGTGCTCGTGGCCTTTTCGGTAGCTTCACACATACCAAATTTGGTATTCCGTAACGTGAATGGACGACTGAGCACAATTTCCAGGCGCAAACATGATAATCATGACATGGAAGTCATGTACGGCATAATTTACGTCCGCCTCGTAACGTTGTGCTGATTTGAAAGTGACATTTGAACCGTCCTAATTCGTGCTTTTCATATCATTGATTTTCACTGTACGTGGGATCTGACCTTTTTTTTTTTTTACAAACTGCGTTTTCAGATGCTTCGCATTTTCCAAGCAGGGAGCATACGGGGATTCGTAAGGTGTCTAAGGTGAAATAACCTCGCCGTGCTACGGGACCTGGTTATTTTAAAAACGCCAACAGCATATTAATAGCATTACCAAAGAATGGGTTCCGCGTGTCCTAATATATTTTTTGTAGTAGATTTCACCAAAGTCCCCAGAGCATAACTGCAGTACAAACGTGACGCATGCTCATTGTGTCATACTATTTTACACAAATAACATTTTTCTTGTTCATGCTATTGAAATATGGAATGCTTCATTCGGCCATGTTATCTTCTCCGCTTGGTGAATTGATTTTTTGCACTGTTAACCAACCATTGATCTTGATGCTCTGTAAATTTTGTGTTCTATTGCAATTTTTGGTTTCTGCCTCCGCTCCTGCGAGGCTGCAGTATGTTGAAATAAATAAATAGAGAATCGACGAGAACAACCTCGTTAATCCTTTTGCGTCCTTCCCCACTGTTTAGGTAAATGTGGAATATCAAAAAACCAGCCCGGTCACACAGCTTGCTTCAGTTTGTTCTCCTGTTTGTGTAGCACAAATAGCGGCAGGGGCGAAACAAATGGCACTGTATGTACACGCACCTGGCGACTTCCTGAAGTAGAACAGTATGACGGCGGTGGCGATGGTGAAGGCGACGAAGGCGCTGGTCGCGCACAGGAACGTCTTCCACGGGGACTCGTGGCTGCGGTTGGGTTCACTGGTCACAAGAGCGACTTCCATGTACTGTAACGGAAAACAGCGCAAGAAGGACGGACACGCATCGTGCCTTTATTTATGCGCTGTTTTCTGTTACATTGCTTCAGAACCAACTAGCCCACTGGCGAGACCACCGTGTGCGCGTGTATACAAGCGTATACGTACATGTGCATTGGCTTTGGTTCATGGCATAGTATATCACTTTATAAAAAAAGGCTGAGGCTTCAGCTTTAATGCCAGTAGACAAAGCTAGGAGTCCACCGTGTTTAAAAAAAAATGAATGTTCCCTACCAAGAAAGGGTCGTCAAATAAGTAACCATGCTTTTCTTGGCAGCCACAACGGCGGTGTCGTGGTTTTGGGACGTTAAGCCCCATCAAATATTATTCAAAGGGCAACCGACTTTTTCCTTGTCTAATTTTACTGTTACAATATAAGCCGTAACGGACAGTCGATTTTGTGAGTGCATGTTTGCTGAAAAGAACATTTAGAGGCTCATATTTTGCAACTATCTATTGCATCGGGAAGCTCTTGAAACCCTAAGGCAAAGTTTTAGGGGCGAAGGCTCCTTAGGGCGTAGGCTTGTCCCGCCTTCTAGTAGCCACCTCCTCTAGTTTTCGGAGTGTTCACTTGACGGCGCGGGGGGTACGCTAGTAGGCGCAGAGTTTTTCAAAGCACTGGGTATTAGGAACAGGGAGGGCAAAATAGACTTTAAGCGGGTAGACTTAGCTAGAAGGAGGTTATCTGATTGGTGGCTAAAGTCAAGGCACGAGTGAAAATTAAACCCTTCACTGCAAAGTACGAATCCTCAACCTCACCATTTAAAGGAAAAAAAAGATAAACCTGATAGTTAGTTCACTAAGTATTATGGCTAAGCGGCGTTAGCCGCTTAGCCATAATACTTAGTGAACTATCTAAAGGGTACAGCCACATCCATCCATCCAGTAGTTCGGTTCGGACTGTCACGGTGGATGGACGTGTTTTTGAGCGCTCCCGATCGACTGCACAGATTAGTGTTTTTGCATGTTTTGAGCTTGTCTCTATAATTATAAGGTAGTAGTTGAAATCTTCGTAGCACTTATTTTATGGTACGGCTTTTTCGGGGGCCAGTCACCAAGTATTTATTAGTGCGTGTGTGTGTTTGAATTTTTTGTTTTTTTATTTTGCCACCCCGTGGGGGAGGTGCGCGTACATTGACCACGCCAATTTTTGTAGTAGAGCTTAGACTTTCTTTTTTTTTCGTAGGACAGGGCTCGAGTTTAGTAATTGTCGAGTATAGGGACAATTGGTGTCAGAAAGACATGGTTAAAGAGTCTGTAAAGTGTTGAGGATGTGGAGTAGGTTTGAAAGTGGACCCAAGTATAGAAGCGGATGGAGAAGAGGCTCACGCGAAGTGTAGGCAATGTGAGGTCAAGGAAAAAAATGGAGAAAATGATGGTTGCCCAGAGTGAACTGCTGATGAAAATCGCCGAGCTCGAGACTGCGTTGGCGACAGAGCAAGAGAAAACGAGGGCAATGGGAGAAAGGCTGAAGTCCGCCGAGGAAGCACTAGCCAAGGTGAACAGAGGAGCGGCCTACAGAGAAAACAGTAGGGAACCGGCAACCAGAACGGCGGAGAAGAAAGAGCAAGCAAGTTTGGAAAAAACAGGTTCAGCCGGTTCAATTGTCGCAAGGCCCAGCTTCAGCGAAGTAGTGGTGGGGCTGGGAGGGAACAAAGCAGCCGGCGTCACAGGTGCAAGTAGCCCCCAGGTGCAGGACGCTCCAGCTGAAAAGTCACAGCATGTGATAATCGCCGGGGACTCGAATTTAAATTGATGCACAGAAGCCATCAAAGAGAGGGTGAGAGGTGACAAGAGTGTTGCAGTAGGGGCGTTCCCAGGACGCAAGCTGGAAGCAGTCATGAGACAAGCGAGCGCAAAACTCAAAACTACAGCTGATAGACGAAACCTCGTGATAATTTCAGGTGGTTTAAACGATGTCTTAAATGAAGATACAGCAGGACTAGCAACCACACTGGCGAAAGGTGTCGATGACATGCGCGCCACTTCTCCTTAGGTACAGGTAGTAATATGCACGATACCGGAGGTACCGGTGAGTGATAGCAACCTGCAAAGAGCGGTTGTCAACGCAAACCAAGAGATATGGCGGATGAGTCGAGAGAAAGGCTTTGAGCTAGGTGGTGGAAATAAACAGAGAGGTGCATAGGTGGGGTGGTTTTCAGCGAGACAGAATTCACTTCGATGGGCGGCTAGGTCATGAGGTGGGTTGGCGACTTGCAGGACGTGCAGTAACTTTTTGGGGGGGCAAGCGGGCTCTTCGGGGTGCAGGATAGCTAGTAACGAGGAAAACAACCAGGGAGACTCTTTGACAGGTGGTATGGACAGATACGGTTCCAAAGTGGCACCAGTATCTAAGATAGGTAGAGTCCGGGGCAGAAATAGACGTAGCCACGAGCGCTGAGCCAATTCAGACATAGGGTATATTAACATGCAGGGTGGTAGGAACAGGCTGAAGTGGGAAGAGAGAGAAGAACAGCTAAGGGAGGAGAGGCCGATGGTATACGGTTTTGTAGAAACACATCTCAGGGACATGGAACAACCTCCGAACAAGCCGGACTACGCGTGGTAATTTTGTAATAGAACAGAAGGCAGCAGAAAGGGGAGTGGTATTGGGGCATTCATTCATAAAAGTACAGACTGGCAAAGGGTCAACCAGGAGTGCAAGGAACATTTATGGCTAAAAGGGAAAGTGGCAGGTCAAATGAAACTTCTTGGTTTCGTGTACTTATGGACGGGAGCAAAGGCTAGAGAGAAAACCAGGCAATGGTAGAGTGTATATCAAAGGACATTCAGGAGTTAGAAAGAGAGTGCGACATAATTATACTAGGAGATATGAATGCGCACATAGAAGATATAAATGGGTATACCGACCCGACAGGCAAAATGATCATGGATATGTGTGAAAGGCTTGATTTGACCATTTGTAACAGTACCGAGAAGTGTGAAGGGCAAATAACATGGGAGGTAGGAAGGCTGCAGTCGACGATAGATTATGCACTGATGTCACTAAGGATGTATGATAAGCTCAGGCGAATGCACATAGATGAAGGTGGCTCCAGAAGTCTGGGTAGTGATTACAAACGTATCAAGCTAAGTTTTGGAAGAGCAGTGAAAGTGGGAAGGAGACAAGATGAGCAACTACAGGAAAATGTTTATCCAGAAAGGCAAATTGAAATAGCCACTAAACAAATTGAGGGAGTAATCACGGAGGATAATGAAACAGTGTGGACATACACGAATCTAATTAGACTGTTTGAGCTAGAGCTTGCTAAGACGCGTGGCAAGTCACCCCGTAAAAGAAGACACAAACCCAAAAGTTGGTGGGATGAGGAAGTTAAGAGAGCCATAGCAAAACGTCAGGAAGCCTCTAGGGCACACAGACATGCTAAGCAGTGGGGTGAACAGACAGATGGTGTTGAAAGAAAATGCGAAAGCTTTCTAAGCTGTAGAAGGGATGCATCCCTTCTGATCAATGAAAAGATCAGAAGAAAGGGAGCTCAGTTGCTGGCAGAAGTACATAAGAAAGATAGAAAGGCAGCTGCGAAATTTGTAGTTAGGCCCGATCATGTAGTTAGGCGCAAACATGATAATCATGACATGGAAGTCATGTACGGCATAATTTACGTCCGCCTCGTAACGTTGTGCTGATTTGAAAGTGACATTTGAACCGTCCTAATTCGTGCTTTTCATATCATTGATTTTCACTGTACGTGGGACCTTCCCTTTTTTTTTACAAACTGCGTTTTCAGATGCTTCGCATTTTCCAAGCAGGGAGCATAAGGGGATTCGTAAGGTGTCTAAGGTGAAATAACCTTAGACACCTTAGGCGCTAACTACATGTCCTCTAACTACGGGCGCTAACTACGGGTTTGCGCCAAACATCAGACTTCCGAGGAGACGTGTGCTGATCGTCGATGTACTGGACAGGTTGCACCGAACTATGGGCGACAGAAGCGCCACGGACAAAGAGCAGGGGTGGTGGCGCGTACGTGCTTTCTTAGTATGGTATGTGCTGTGCTGACTCGAGTGAAACAGCAGGGGCAGGATGCACGAACAATGTAGGCGATGCAGCAGGGCGCTTCAAGGCTTCCGCGTAGGTTGTCCCACGGCGGTATTCAGCAGTAGCTGGCGCAGCTGTATCAGGAGGCAAAGTGTCCCGGAGGGCCAGGTGCAGCTCATCCTTGATCACAGTTGCAATAAAGTTAACGGTAGGAAGAGCTGTTACACCAGCCTTTTGCAACTCTTCACGTACGATATTACGGATGAGTTCACGTAGAGTGTCATTGCTGGTCCCAGCGGCGGTGAAAATGTCAGGAGTGGACATGCCACTGACTTGACTGTCGTATTGGTTGGATCGCTGCTGCAGCATTTTTTCTATTGTCATGGCTTCGGACAAGAACTCCGCGACCGTCTTCGGAGGGCTTCGCACGAGGCCGGCAAAAAGCTGGTCCTTGACACTGCGCATCAAGTGACGCAACTTCTTGTCCTCCGTCATTCTTGAATCGGCCCGTCGGAAGAGGCGCGTCATGTCTTCGACGAACGTGGTCACAGTTTCGTTTGACGACTGGACGCGGGCCAGAATAGCTCGTGCAGCTTTTTCTTGGTGATCAGCGCTGGCGTAGGTCTGCATAAGTCTACGAGAAAATTCGGGCCACGTCGTCAGCTGCTCCTATCGATTTTGATACCACGTACGTGCCCCGTCTTCGTGATAGAAATATACACGTCCCATTTTCGCCGCGTCATCCCACTGATTCAAGGTGGCTACGTGCTCGAAGTCCGCCAACCAGTCCTCAACGTCCTCGCGCTCCGTACCATGGAACGTCGCCGGTGCCCGTGGGCTTTCCAACGTATAGCGGTTCGACGTCGAGCTTCCCGTGCCGGTTGGTGAGGTTTGCGTCGAAGCGCTGGTCATGTTTGTTGACGTGGTGGGAGCAGTATATTATCGACTTCCAGAGGCAATCCCCTGATTCGGCGGCTGGTCCGATGCACGGGAGTATTGACTGGCACAAGACTCGTATTACGGCTTCCTGGGGGGGGGGGGTGTCTGCAGCATCCGTAAGACTACCCAGAAACTTCCACCAGTTTGTCACGATGAATCACAAGTACTGGGGGTGTATTAGACCGCCGAGTGGCTAGCTCTAGGACGATGCGTCAGTCGTAACTGACTCTAGAGTCGAGAAGAAGCACGCGATCCTCTTTTTCCTTCAGATTGAGAGTCGCTCTTGTCGACCCACTACGTGTGGGTGGCACTATAAAAAAAAGCCTTGTGGCGCGTCGCCGACAGTAGACCTATGCGTCAGTGAAGCCTCTCGATGCTTCAAGTCCCCACGCAGTCGGCGCGCCCGGTGTCCTTGGCAGCGGCGACTTTCGTGGCGCCCATCGTAACCTCGTCGACGGCACGCTTCGTAACAGTAGTCACCGACCGTAGAGGGAAAATTATAGCCTGCGCTTCAATAAATCAGGCGTTGATAACACAAGCAGAAGAGGTTGCCATAGCACTCGCAATAAAATAGGGATGGACGCGAAACGCTCCATTAACAATCATTACAGATTCGCGAAAAGCTTGCAGAAACTATCTAAAGGGCAAAATTCGTATATTGATTGGAACAGAATGGGACCCCACAGTAAAATACGTATAGACTGACTGGGGCACCGGGTCACGAGGGCGTGACAGGGAACCTGCACATGGACGAGGTGGCTCGAGGTTTGACAAATCACCGAGCCACTCAAGACAATGTAATAGAGGACCCTACACCCCTAGACCCTTGTTTCACAACGATTTTGAAGTACTATAGGGAAAATAGGCAGCTGTATTCAAGTCCTCACAAAAAGCTCAGCGCCGCAGAGGCAACAGCGCTAAGAAGAATACAGACTAACACTTACATAAATCTGCTCACTATTCCCCTGATCTACCCCGCGGCGTACAGAAATATATGACCGTGGTTTGGTGCCACCCCAACACTTTTCCAAATCACGTGGGAGTGTGCAGAGCACGACGAAGAACGCGACTACAATGGCACATGGGAAGAATGGGAGGCGCTGCTGTCTAGCCCAGCCCTGGCAGATCAGCTGCGACTGATCCACAGAGCTGAACGGATGGCTCGGGCCAGTGGGGCCCTGAAATAGGGGCACCACCCTGCCGGACAGACTTCGCTCTTTACCCTGTATATTCCTTGGGGCACTGGAGTTCTAGCCTGTATGGATAATAAAGTTTTCTATACTAAAACTACGTGTACCGTGAACACTGAGCGGCTTTGCGTCTACATGAAACGCTAATGGTGTGCCCCCATCACTTTCCACAGCCTTACGACACGCGCGCCAAAACCGACTACTTTGCTTAGAGCTACATGTGCAGTTAGAGAGAGACAGACAGACAGACAAAGAACTTTATTGCGTCCTGAGAAACGCTGCTCCTTGAAAGCAACGTCGCGGGCCGCTCCCACGTCGCGGGCCGCGACGTTGCGGGCCGCTCCTTGAAAGCAACATCGCGGGCCGCTCCCAGGAACGGGGAGGCCTAGCCTCACCGCCGCGTCGTGGGCTCTCTGGACAGCCCGTAGTTGTGGTAGCAACTCTGAACTTCGTAAGGCAGAGTCCCAATCTTCTTCTGTGAGCCGACTTGGGTCCCGTAACGAGGGACACTGCCAGAGCATATGTGCTAAGTCACTAACCTCACCACAATTAGGACAGGTAGAGTCAAAAGCCTCTGAGGAGACTATGCTGAGGAAAAATGGGCTTGGATAGGACCTGGTCTGGAGCATTCTAAACGTGATGGCTTGAAGTCTAGACAACTTGTTGTGTGGTGGAGCAAATGACCGCCTACTCAACTGGTAGTGTTTAGCCACTTCACTGAATGTAAGTAAAGCGTCCCTGAACATCTCACTGCCAACCTGCGGACCTACGTCCTCCCCAGCGCGGAGGGTTAGTGCGCGCGCCCGGGAATACCCCTGTCACACGGCCACCACCAAACTCCGTTGAACACCGTCAACGTAAATCTCCCCTAGGGGGTTCAACGAAGAAGGAGTTGTGGCAGTGTCACACGGGAACGACGAGGTTGTAACAGTGGCCGTGAGGGGGCTCAGCTGGCGCTGTTTGATTTTCGGGAAAGTGTTCTAATTTCATCTCTATTGATTTTTAGAATCCTCGTTATGCGGTTTTTACAAAAAGCACTATTAAGTAGGTATGTGACTAACCAACCATTAAAAATAATTTCAAATAAAAACGCATTTGCTAAATGTAACGATGCTGCTAGTGACGCTGGCCACATTGTGCTTTTAGTTGTTTTGTTGCCTGTTTACATGCCTGGTACGAAATTTCTTATGCTTCCTTGCCTCGTGAGCGCACATTTTGTGTTCTTCAGCCATGAGTGACACAGCGGACGACGTGAGGAAGTGGTACGATATCGCGCTGGTAATGACGTTGATCGGCTGGCGCCGGCCGGCCCGACTCGCGAGACACGGTGTGTAGGGCACCAGTGTTGAGAGTAAGTGAACTCTGGCGGGCGTAAATATATGTAAACAAACACCCGTTGTGAATGAGTACTACAACGAAAGAACGTTTAATATTGCCAAAATATATTATTTTTTCACTGCGGCCACTTAGTGCTCGAAATTTTTCTCTGACCTCTAGACTGCTGGGGACGAGAGTACCTCGTTTCGCTGCGAAGGGAGATCACTGAACGTCCTTTGCGAAATGCTCCATTTACCTTCGTTTGCGTAAGGGTGGCCGTGTGACATGGACCGCATCTTCGTTGTCGTAAGGACGAGGGAGTTAAACGGTCTTCGCGGGTGCCCGTGTGACAGGGGTATTAATCAGGTTTACTTGAGAGTTCCGTAGGGGTTCGAGATGTGCAGGAAAGCAGGTAATGGTACGCGGAGAAAGTGTCCTATTTTCAAGTAGTTTAAATACTTCAATACAGACGGAACCAGAGGCGAAAGCCTTGACCGCTGACCTTGAGTCGGTGAATATTTGCGATCTACTGTCATCCAAAAGGGCAAGGGCTACAGCCAACTGTTTGGCTCTTGAGGGAGCAGAGTCCCTAACTGACGCAGCATTGATAATAGAGCCCATATGATTGACGGAAATAACAGAAAACCTAGCTGAGCGACCGTACTGAGCTGCATCGACAAAACAAACTGAATGAGAATCGTTCCTGATGTTCTTCAAAAGTGTGATGGCCCTAGCCCGGCGCCTTCCTACGTTGTGCTGAGGATGGACGTTTCGCGGAAACGGAGAGACCTGGATGGCAGTACGCTATTCATCTGGTAGTTGAAGGCGGTGCTCTTCTACGAGCGCCGGACTGAGGCCTAGGACGGACAGAATCTTCCTACCAGCCGGCGTAGACGACAGACGCATTAGCTGTGCAGTTTCTTGGGCTTCAATGATCTCATCTAGGGCGTTATGAACTCCTAGCTGCATAAGCCGTTCAGTGCTTGTTCGCACGGGGATGCCCAACACCCTCTTTACGCTTTTTCTGATCAGAGTTTCCAGCTTCTTCTTTTCGAATCCATACCAAGAGTGCATGGCAGCAACGTATGTTATGTGGCTCATGAGGAATGCATGAAAGAGCCTCAGTAGATTGTTTTCTCTGAGTCCCCCCCTTCTGTTCGAAACCCTATTAATCAACCTGATCATGTTCTCGTTTTTGGTTCAAATCTTAGCGATGGTTTGTCTGTTGTACCCGTGCGACTCTATAATCATGCCCCGCACTCTAATAGCGTCCACTCTCGGAATGGGGGCGCCACTTCCGGTGTCAAGTACAACGTCTACCTCTGATAAAGGCTTCCAGTTTTTTGGCCTGGCTCCTTTTCTATTGGGCCTGTATAGAAGCAGCTCCGATTTACTCGAGGAGCACAACAGCCCTGTGCCAGCAAGGAAGAGCTCTGTCTGATCGATGGCTCCATCGTGAACTTACAGCACAACACCAGAAAAAATACAGGACAGGGAAGGAGCTCTTTTGCCCCTTCCCTGTCTTGTATTTTTTCAGGTGTTGCGCTGTAAGTTCACGATGGATCCTAACCAACTGGCCCAACTTACCGTCTTACTGATCGATGGCTTCCTGGAGTGCAGTCTCGACTTCCCCTTCGCTACCTCCGGGACACCAGATGGTAATATCATCAGCGTAAAGCGTATGGTTGATGCCGTTCACGTTAGATAGCAGGGTAGACAACTTGCATATAGCGATGTTAAAGAGAAGCGGAGATATCACAGCTTCTTGCGGCGTGCCTTTAGGGCCCAGTGCTGTGGGAGAGGACTTGAGGTCTCCGATATTGAGCGTGGCCTTCCTGGATTCGAGAAAGGAGCTGACGTATCTGTGGAAGGCTTCGCCTAGTCCAAGGTCTGAAATGGAGTTTAAGATGTGCGTGTGAGAGATGTTTTCAAACGATTTTTCCAAGTCAAGGCCCAGGATGCCTCTTACGTCTCTTGTGTTCACGTCTATGATTTGATGTTTTAGCAGCTTCATTGTGTCCTGTGCGGACAAAGACGGACGAAACCCAACCATGTTGTAAGGAAAAAGACCTTTCTTCTCGATGTACTTAGAGACACGGTAGTAAATGACGTGCTCCGCCGTCATTTGCAACCGTGTAAATGACGGCGGAGCATTACCTTGCCGACACAGGGCGTTAGCGATATGGGCCTTAGATTGCCTAAACCTGGAGGTCGCCCCGGCTTGGGAAGGAAGACAACCGATGCCATTTTCCAAGAGTCTGGGACAGAACCTCCTCTCCATATGCGATTGATCTCATCGGTAATAAAATTGATGGATTCGTCTTCCAGGTTCCTGAGGGCCTTGTTCGAGATGACATCCGGCCCCGGAGCCGATCGTCCATTAAGGTTTTGAAGAACTTCCTAAACGTCGCTGGTGGTAAAAAGCTCTCCGAGCTCATTGCAAGGGGCTCCAGTGTAAGACGGATAGTCTGAAAAGCCCGAGGAGCCAATGGGTAAATATCTGTGAGCCAAACCATCCAGTATAGCGTCTTCAGAATCAGACTGTCTTGCGGCATGCATCAGTTTCGCAATGGCTTGCCTTTGATTACTCTTGGAATTCGACTCGTGCAAAAGGTGCTTTAGCAAATTCCATTTCCCTCCAATTCTCATTTGGCCATCAACAGAATTACACACCTCATCCCACTGCTGCCTAGAGAGGGTTTGGCAGTGGTCCTTTATGGTTCGGTTAAGTTCTGCAATTTTCTTGCGGAGCCGACGATTGAGCCTCTACCCCTTCCACCTATTCAGCAACGATTTCTTGGCCTCTAGGAGGTGTGTAAGGCGGCTGTCCATCCTATTCGTTACCAAATCTGTGTGTATCTTTTTTGTCGCCTCACCAACGTCTCCCTTGAGCTGTTTGGCTCATTGATCCAGGCTGGGGGTTGAGTCTTCAGCTTGCGCGCGTTCTTTTCTAATATGCCGGAAGTAATCCCAATCTGTGAAACTAAACTCTCTTACGGGTTTGCCTTTTACACTGATATGGGTAGCTAAGACATTATGGTCACTACCCAGGTCCACGTGCAAGTTGTGCCAAGTAGCAGATTCAACATTTTTAACAAAGATAAGATCCGGCCTGGTGTCCCTCGTGCAGGAGTTACCCATCCTTGTCGGAAATGCTGGGTCCGTGGCCAGGGTGAGGTTCAAGTTCACCGCTGCTTGCCACAAATCCGCGCCTTTACGGGATGACCGCAGATAACCCCAACCCTGATGAGGAGCGTTGTGATCACCCGCCACCACAAGCGGGGAGATACCGGCCCTGACGGCAGCCCTACTCAAGAGCGCCGCAAACCTTTGTTTCGAGTTATTTGGTGAACTATAAATATGCAGGATGAAAACGCTACTCTTTAAATGACCCCCCCCCCCCTCCGGAATTATTTTGACCAATGAGTGTTCCACTTTACTACTGTTCATAGAAATATTATGCGAGATATAGGTGTGTCCCTTAGATACGAGCGCACAAATGCCCCTTCGTCCGTCTCCATAAAGAGCGTGAGATGTGTAACCCGGCAGAATTACAAAATCCGAAAGCGTCTCCTGAAGCAAAATGACGTGTGGCTTTTTAGAGTTAGAACGAATGAACTGCTGAAGAACTGCCTTCTTGCGGGTAAACCTCCAGCAGTTCCACTGCCAAATCCTGAACTCTTTAGGCGGACGCGCCATGGTTAGGCTCGAGAGATATGTGTCTGCGTTCGAGAGCGTTGACTTTAGCGTCCAACGCACCGAAATTAGCGTCCAACGTATTGACCTTGGCATCGAGTGCGCTGAACTTGCCCGCCAAGGTACCGACCTTAACATGAACCAATGCGACTGTTTGGCTAAGCAACTGGAACATGTCTCTGATCTCTGTTTTAAAACTATGCAGTTCTTAATCAAAAGCGGACCTCGTCAAAGCCCTCTTTTTGGCTGGACGGACAGTACACTGCACTTTCATGGATGTTTCGATGGGCGTCTCAGCGGGTTTTTCTACGGGCGTTTTCATGGCCGTTTCCATAGGTGTTTCCAGAGGCTTTTCCATAGGCGTTTCAATAGGCGTTTCGAGTCTAGTGACCTGAGGAGGTTGTGGAGCCTCACTCTTAGCGTTATTAGCATTCTTAAGTGCAACTATCTCGACTCCAAGTTGCGCGATCGCCTCCTTTAGTGCTGCGTTCTCCCTTTCCACCTGAATAATCCTATCATTGTTCTGCTCTGGCAGTATGCCCCCCGTTACCTGTTTCTGGTATCCTTTGACGCGGTCGGCCCACTCGGTTGCTGTGGCAGCAGGCACCTGAATGCTGACGGCCGGGCGCCGTGATCGGGAACAGCTCCGGGACTGGGAACGGCTTGTGGATCGGGGACCGCTCCTGTATCGGGAGCGCCCGCTCGAGCTCATGGACTGGGACCTGGACTTGTTGGCTGCTTCGGACAGGTGATGTATCGGTGGGAAGTCCTTGTCAAAGTCGCGTCTCTCTCTTCTGCGCTGTCTGATGATGTAAGGTATCTCGAATCTTTGTGTACAGTTTCTGTCGGCCGTTGGATCAGGCCCTCCACAGAAGGCGCACTTCGGTGAGCAAACGTGCTGGTCGCCAGGGGAGGTTATTCCGCAACCTCGACAGATAACATTTCCTGGAGTGGGGCACACGTCGGCTCTGTGGCCGAGTCTACCACAGGTATAGCAGGCATCCATCTGTCGTCGGTAGAGGGTGCACTTGACTATGCTGGGACCACACATGACGTAATTTGGGACTCGAAGTCCTTCGAAGAGGATAATGATTGTGGTAGAGTTCTTGATTCGCCGCACTTCGAGAACAGTGCCATTCCTCGGTTGAATAAGAAGTCTTCTGAGCTCTTCGTCGTCAATTTTCATATCGATGTTTCTGATGATGCCCTTACATGTGTTGTCGGGCCCAGCAATGTAAGAGCTAACCTCGTATCTTGCGTTATTAACGGTGATGGCCTCTAGACTTGCATAGGCCTTGGCGTTGGCTTGCGATGGCGTACTAATCACAACAATGTTCTGCATAGCGTTAGGATAAATGATGTCTTCTGTAATGTCAGCAGCGGAGAGACGCGCCGCTGTCATGAGGGCTTGAGAAATCCGTACGTTACTGGTATTCTTAACGTTCAGGCCTCCCCGAGGCCCAACAATGATTCGAAAATGCTCCCTTGGTAGATGAGGCAGCCTTGACGCGTTAGCGAGGCGTTTCTTCACGTTGGCGGAAGATTGGGTGCCAGCGTTCTTGCCATATGGTGGGCCTTGAACTTCAGCGCCCGCCACGGTTGCTTTAGTTGACTTACGCTTAGACAGCGCCGTTGTCCATCCAGAACACTGGAATTCTTCGGGAGAAATGTCCTCCCCTTGCACAGTGACTTGAATAGCCATCTTGATAGCTCAAACGCACTAAGCCTAGCGTTAGACTGAGCTAAACCTAACCTTAGGCTTAGCAACCCACGGCGTGGTCGAGCAAGAAAGTGCTTCAAAACTCAGTAAAAAATCCACCCACCGTGACAAAATTGTTTCCACGTGGTCCTCAAGACTTCAGGCGTCGACTGGAGCAAAAGGCATCAAACACATAGCTAACTTTCAGAGAGAAAAAAAAAGATGAACAAGCAGGAGCCGATGTTTAGACGACCGCATGAATCGGCGCCCCCTAGCGTCCCTTCAGTGAGAGAGAGAATAGACGTTTATTTGTACTGTCAGTAATCAAAGTGGGCGGGCCCTTCGTTCAGAGCACCACTGGTCCTGGTCCAGGGTTGCCAGTTAGTTTCCCAGGGCCTGATCCGACAGTCGCGCCTCCCACGACCAGTGTGGTAACGTGTGTTTGTATGAGCGTCGAGTTTGCCGCAACTGGACGCGAGGTACAGCTGTATGTAATGTGTGTAAGTGTGCGTGCCCCTCCGCACCAGGGGCACTCATCTTGAAATTCGGAAGGGTGTATTTTAGAAAGTGTGTGTAGGTTGGGATACGTATTCGTCTGAAGACGGCGCCAGTCTCTTGATTGTACTTTGTTTAGTTTCGGGTGAGGTGGTGCCATACCGCGTCGCTCCAGCCGTTGAGCTTCGAGAATATCCGCTCCACTTCTTGGTCGCTCATCGTAGCCAGGGGATACGTCGTCGTCTACAGGCGCGTCCGTCGCTCAGTATGTACTTGCGCGAGCGAGTCGGTCGTTCCGTTCATTACCGAGAACACCTGTGTGCGCTGGGTACCAAATGATGTCGTGGTCAGATACGATGTGTGAGCCGAGGATTCTTAGAACCGTTCGTATGCCATGCATGTAATGTCGACATGCTGTTTGTGAATCCGTGAGGATGGTGGAGTTTGTACCTCGCTTGTCCGTGTCTGTGATGGCCAGGGCAATTGCAGCGTCACCCCCGGAAGCTTTTCAGGCCTGCGCGTCACGTGACGTGACGTCGACGACGTCACATCGCGCCGGCCGGCCGGCCGCCCTTCGCTGGGTGGCTGCGCCAGCCGCGAGCGCCCTTCACGCCTACCGACTCGGGCGAGGTTCCTTGACACCATGTCCGCACGATTTATCAAGGTATCCATTGATTGTATGGTTTAACGCGCCGACGCAATGCAGGCGATGAAGCGCGCCGTAGGGGAGAGCTCAGGATCAAGTTTTACTACCTGGGAATCTTTATTGTGTGCCGAAATCTCGTACACACGGGCGTTTTTGCTTTTCGCCTCCATCAGAAATGCGGCCGCCGCAGCCGGGTATCGAAACTGCGCCCTAGTGCTCAGCAGCGCTACGCCTTAGCCACTGAGCCACCGTTGCGGGGGAACTTATCAAGGTATCAAGAAATAATGAATATCGTGAATGGAATAATGCGTATTTATTTATCACAGCCAGACGCCGTCTGTACAAATATCACAGTGCACATTGTTCTCGGTCCAGGCAGACGACAGGCAACACAAGATGTTGCCCTTAATGCTGAAAATATGCCAAAAGTACAAAACACAATATCTTGCCACATAAAACTCAGAAAACAAAACAGATTGTAACAGCAAAAACATCCCCGAGCTTTGGAACAGAAAAAGCACACTTTCATTTAAATTGTAGGTTAGAGGAAAACATACCATTCGTTTATCATAGTAGCAGTAGCAACACAAGGTATCAGGTTCAAACACTTGCCAAAAAATACAATACAAAAGAACACTGGTGACTAAATTGTGGTCCACAGCATGATAAATGACAGAAAGAAAAGTAATTGTACTGCCACAGGTAGGTGCATTTCCTAGGGAAAAAATCAAACAAAAATCTAAGAAAAAAACAAATCACAGTGCACAACATGTCTGTACACAGAGTGCACAAGGAAAGTGTACACAGCTTAGGTACCAAAACGGACTGTACAACTGCTACAGTGGGCACCGAGGCAGTTCGAGTTAAAAAAAAAAGAAAAAAGTACAGCACCTTTAAAAGCTAACAACTTGTAAAGAGATACAAAACTGGAAACAAGGCTCAAACAAGGGAATGTATTGCTTGAGCCAGGTGGCAATAAGTGCAGCGCTCCTCAGACAGCATCGACAGGTTGTTCAAAATTTCCAACAAGGAACTTACTTTTTGAACTGAGTCTGGTACAACAGCGCTACCAAGGTTCTTGATTGGTGAACCTTGATAGCAGGCAAAGACTTCAAGGTTTGCAAACACGGTCAATGACGCATTCAAACAAGGTTCACGATAGTCGATAATGTTCAAAAACATGGAGCACTCTTCTTTATGAATCACAGTCCACTTTGGAGACACTGACACCCCTTGCAGGCGAGCCCTTAGTTCTTCGAGGGACGAAAACCGGTCTCGTTTTTGCTCCGCTTCATATGACGCCAGCGACTCTTCTACAGCACGGGCGAGTTGGGAGGCTTCTTGTCGGCTCCTCTTGGCGTCAGGGGTTTCTCTCGTGCTCTGGTCTCGTACTGATAGGTAGGACGGACAGCCGGAAAATACCGTTGGGACAGATCCAGGACGCAACCGTGGTACTGGGAGTGCAACTTCAATAACTCTCCCTGTCCTTGGATCCGTCTACGATGTCGTCTTCTCAATGCATGAAGCGTCGAAATGATTCGCGCACACCTGCAAAAACGTTTGAAGAACGTCTGAGACGCCACTTCGCAAAAGAAAAAAATGCGCTCCCGTTTGCATGACCGCGTTTACAGTCCGTGTAGCTAAAACAAAGTCTACCTACGTTTCGCAAGCATCTAAATAAAAGCGCTGCGCTAAGCGGTACAAGCAACATGAAAGGAAACACGGGAGCGTGATGTCACCGCACTCCACGAAGCGCTTCCACCGAGAGCTTGCAAGAATGGACGACACCACGGCACTGTTAGTGAACAAAGCGCAGCTGACCATCCTTGCTGCGAACGCTGCTGGCGTCAGCGCTTCGCGAGGCCCGGCGGCCACACGCTCAAGTATTTCCCATCATAGGTGATTTCTACCCGAACAAGCAACGACAAGCTAAGAACAGGAGCATCTCAAATTCTTACCTTAGTGCACGAAGTCGGCACGAAGTCCTTCCTAGGAATGGCGCGTAGCCATTGTTTGAGAGCGTCGGCGTCTTTAGGGAAGGAAAACACTTGTATCTTCTTTCCTGTTTTGTAGTTGCCGGTGCATCCGGGTACACAACACTTATTCGGCATTGTCGCATCACTCCAGCATCACGCACGGAAACGAAATTGCCGCAAAACAACAACGGAAAGCAACAAACGTGAAACACCGTCAACACCACGCCGCCGAACCGTCACCACCGCCGCCCGCGCTGCGCTCGCAGCCGCTGCGGCTTCCCCGAGAGTCGGCCGGCCGGAAATGACGTCAAATTGCTGGGCGCAGGCCTGAAAAGATTTTCCGGGGGTGACGATTGCAGCGGCCTCCGCTGTTGCAACGGAAGGTGTACGTATCGTCGCTGCTGCCACCAGCGTTCCTCTTTTACTGGCCATTGCCGTGCACGTGCGCGATCCACTTAAAGTGGTGCCGCAAGGGCAGGCGTCCGTGGAGTACACGTGTGGTGGTTGCGAAGCTTCTACGCACGAGCTTGGCGACGCGCACTGTGGAAGACTGGGTGCATTTGACGCGATCTGCGAGCGTATAGTCGAGGGAGTAATTCTTTACTATCACCACAGTATTGCGGGGCGAGAGGAAAACCAAACTTGGCCAGTATATAGCTCGTCCTTGTGGTGTGGTGTTTAGCCGTTCACGCTGGGCGAGGAGGGTAGCTGTTGCATAATCGTCATACGTATTCAGCATCCTGAGCTGAGACAGAGGTGTGGCGCTAGCGTTTTGCGGCAGCCCAAGGACTGCCTTGCGAGCAATTTGACGGAGTCGGTCCACTTGCTCGATGTCTGTCCTACGGGTTACTTTATAAGGCAGTGCTTAGGTGATGCGGCTGACAACGAAGGCGTGCACTAGCCGTAAGATGTTAGTTTCGCGCATGCCTTTTCTGCTGCGAGCGATGTGACTCAAGAGGTTGGTGATACTCCTCACGGTGCGCTTGAGATTCGCAAGGGTGTGCGATGTGCTTCGCGTTTCCTGAACGTGCGTACCCAGAATTCGAAGCTGCGTTGCTCTCCTGATTGTTTGCCTGCTAGTATTAGTTGAAGCTATGGGGATCTATCAGCCCCAGTATACTTTGGTCGTACTTGAATGCACGCCGATTTCTCCGGTGAACGAGCCATGTTAATTTTTATGTGGTTGTATATAGCGTCAATTGCCCTTTGTAACACGCCCTGCCTATTGCGATACGATCCCTTATTCGCCCAACATGTAATACCGTCTGCGTAAATGGCCAAGCCCAAGCAGGGATCATCCTGTAAGTCAAGAACCATTCTTCGCATGGCAAGATTAAAGAGAAGTGGGGAAAGAAAGGAGCCTCGCGGGGTTCCTTTGTTTGGAAGGCTGTATAGTGGAGGGCGGGTTGTGTTCAAACCAATCGTGGTGGTACGGCTGGTCAGAAAGTCCCGTACGTATTTGTAAATGCGTTCACCACATTCGATATCCCGAAGGCCTTATTTATGTCTAGCGCGAGTAGGATTCTGTCCAGACTACCCGGGGGGAGGATCGAGGACGTCCTCTCGAAGCATCAGGAAGACATCTTGGGTAGCTATGCCTTTCCGAAAACCAACCATAGAGTCTGGCAGGAGGCCGTGTTGCTCGATGTGGTATTCCAAGTGCGTGAGGATAACTCTCTCAAAGAGCTTTCCTAAACAGGACGTAAGGAATATCGGCCTTAAATTCTTCAAGTCCCGATGTTTGCTGGGTTTCGGAATTATTACAATAGTTCTCTCCTTCCAGCGTTGCGGTATACTTCCATCTGGTGACCAGATGGCTTTGTTATAATAGTCTGTGAGCTGTTGGAGGGTTAGGTCTCTTAAATTTCGCAGCATTGCGTTAGTTATTCCATCTGGTCCTGGGGCTGTGTTTTTTCGGAAAGCTTGTGCAGCGGCATAAAGTTCAGAAATACTGATGTGGGCGTCCAAGGAAGGGGTTGTAGGCCCTCGATATGCACTGACGGATGTTATCCCAACGTGATCCCGATCATTGGTAGCAGAGTAGTCTCTTTTTAACTGCGTGAGCAACTCTTCCTCCGAACCGTAGTATTCCCCCACAAGTTTGGAGAGAGTATTTGCGGTTGCTGTAGGCTTTCCCACGGTTTCTAGCATGATGCGTAAAATATTCTATGTCTTTTTAGTGTCCAGGGTACTCCGCAACGAGTCGCAGAAGCTAAGCCAGCTATTCGTATATAATGTACTCGCGTATACATCTGTCACTTCCTGAATCTGCTTGCGGAGTGGTTGTTGTGACGTTGCCATTTGCAGCGTTTTATGAGGCTGCGACGCGCATCCCACAAGTGCAGGAGATGTGGCTCGACCGACGATGTTTCTTGTGTTGCCTGTACGGTCTTGGTGACTCCCTTGTAGACAGACTTTATAACGTGCTCCCACTTCAGCCGCACTTTTTGGCGCGCCGTTGCCTTCATATGCAGAAGCTCCACCCCTGTAGTTTTCCCTTCAGTATCAAGAAAAGTTATCATGGTTTCAAGGTTCCAAGCGCTGTACCCGAAAAAGGGTTTCCGGTCACCTCATTTACCAGCTCCTAACGTTGAAACTGAAAGCACGTTGAAACTGAAAGACCGAAGAGAATGCAGCGATGGTGATCTTGAAGGAGGACCAGTTGGTGATTTCGCCTTCGTGGTTCTTGAACCAGAGGCTGGCCACATCAGCGAGGTAAAAGCGCACGTTCATGAGCTGGTCGCAGGCGCTCCATTTATTGGAAGCGCTTACGATTTCGTACTCGATGAGCCAGTCCTCGACGTCACGTTCGACATTGCCGCGAAAAATTGGTGGGTCGTGATGCCGAGGCACGCCAGTACAAAAGACTGTCTTTGGTAGGGCAGCTTGAGAAGGTTCAGGAGTAGTCATGCTGAACGGTGAGGGTAGCGTCCGATTGCGAAGTTCCAGGTTGATGGGAACCCCGGCTCCTCCCCCACTTAGAATAGAGGCGTTGTACGTCAAGAAAGCTTTAGACGCAGCTTGGCGAAATGTGCTTTAAGAGGCAGGTCTGGCTACTGGGCGAGCGGCGCGCGCGAGCTACTGCTACAGCCACCGATCAACATTGTCTTCTTCAGTAACAGCACAGCATCCGTCATTCAGATTAACTTAACTTACAATATATATAACGAACAACCGGACACGAACCTTCCTATTTTATCGTAATCGTCACTATTCGTCCAAGTGCTGCGGATCGCTTAGCCTTCAGCATGTCATTATATATATATATATATATATATATATATATATATATATATATATATATATATATATATATTGTGGGAGTAAAAATTCAATGGGCCAGTTAGTCTTCTTTTCTTGAAGGTATGAGAAATATGGCACAACGGGAGCGTTGTCAACAAGGATAAATATATTTATTGCCCAACAGTTTCGGGAGGGGTCCTCCCTTCAGAAGGGGATAAGTTATACTCCCCCCTCATCCACTGATGAAGGGAGGACCCCTCCCGAAACTGTTGGGAAATAAATATATTTATTCTTGTTGACAACGCTCCCGTTGTGCCATATCCCATACTTATATATATATATATATATATATATATATATATATATATATATATATATATATATATATATATATATATATATATATATATATATATATATATATAGTCGAAAAAAGGAAGACGACAAACGTACGAAACGCAGTTTTTTCTAACGTTTCGGCAGGTGGGCCTGCCTTCGTCGGAGTACTCCGACGAAGGCAGGCCCACCTGCCGAAACGTTAGAAAAAACTGCGTTTCGTACGTTTGTCGTCTTCCTTTTTTCGACTGCATTTCCTACCGGAACCATTGGATTTATTTCTCGCCTATATATATATATATATATATATATATATATATATATATATATATATATATATATATATATGACGTATGAAGGTAGCGATGGTTTGTAGAAGCAGATGAGGAAGAAGTGACAGTAGAATAAACATGACGTATGAGCCAGGCCACGTCGCCCATTCATCGTAGCGTCACACGAGTCGACAGGATGAAGACCTCCCAGCCACTTCATCAGTGTCTCATCATCAACGCAGTTCTACACAAGACGCCCTGACCATACATCGACTACGGAATCATCTCCTAGCTGCACACAGCGACCAGCACCATGACAGAATCATCGACCGACCTTCCCATTCCCAAGTACACCGGAGCAGCGGACGATGGACCTGTACAGGACTGGTTCGACCTGTTCGAGTTCCACGCTACCGCTGCATCTTGGTCGGAACAGGAGATGGTTACGAACTTCAGCGACTACGTCACCGGTGAGGCATTCAAATTTTACCTTATTCACATATTTGAGAACGACGAGTCATGGCAAAAAATCAAAGAGGAGATGATTACCCGTTTTAATGACTATGACGAAGACTTACTCATTGCCAACCATCTAGAGGCAACAGCACACTATCGTCAATTTCCTAAGCAGTCCTCAAGCATTCGAAAGTCCAGCGCGAATCGACAAGTGCCTCAAGACGAAGTGGCACATGCGTTTACTTACAGAAGGCCATGCATACATTGGGAAAAACCCAACCGTCAAGCGCGTCTTTTTTGTACACGAAAGTCGGCATTTGCGAAGTCATCGCTTCAGCATATGACACGAGACGTTGCCCAACCACCTGATGCCGTTCACTCTTCGTCTCGCATACGTGGTCCACCACCTGGGTTTTCATCACGCGGTTATTCAAGCGCTCCTAACGCTCACCATTTGCCTTATAAGGACGCCGTATTTATGGTAGATGACCTGGCGCATCTGGAAAATACCCTGTCAAGCCATGCTCTTTCCACACGGGTTCATATATTGCCATCCAGTCCATACACACTCGACAGTGGAAGCATTACCGAAGGCTCCGACACATCGAACGTCGCACGCTGCAATGCGCAAGAGCCTCTCGTAGTGAACAGGGTAGAATAAGCTTCTGAAGAACCTTCTACCAATTCAGAACTATTATCTTCATTGCCCGAAGTGCATGACAATAGCCCACAAAATACCAGCTGCCGACTTGGCCCCACATCAAGTTGTGAAGAAAAGGAGCGCGATGTTCAAGAAGGGATCTCACCGCAATGCGTTCCACAGCAACAGCAGAAACGCCAGCAAAAGCAAGTCCAAGAATCGCAGACACTACAACGGATACACCGACAAAGACGACGACGAATGAAAACTTCAACGGAAACACGCTCCCAACTTGAACGACTTAAAAAATTAAGAACTTTGATACAAGGGCCATTTCAAGAAAAAAGACGTTTCCGGATGAAGGAACATCATCACAGACGCTCTCTGCACCAGCGGTTGCACAGACGACAACACCACGGAAAACGCCCATTAATACGCGGAGCAACTTCTTGCACGCCGCCAGCACCCAGGCATTTAGTCGTCACCATCTCTCGAAAAGCACGCATACTAGTTACAATACATCTGTCGCGTCCACGACTCAGAATCCAACGCATTAGACATACAACCTTCCAACGCTACAAAGACTCCCAACCTTGTTCGTTTTTCGCTACTATCCAGGCTGTGTCATCATCATTTTCCACGTCGAATGCATGGTTATGCTCTCCAGAACGCAACAGCCAACCTCGTCCACCTGAGGTCTCCTAGATCTCACTGGACTGCCTTCCCTGTGAATGTTTTTGTGCAACTGCATGGAACTGCCATGTTACATGAAACTACTCTATTTTGTGCTATTTTTCTCTATGATTAGACACCACTTGTTCATGCTTCATAGTTTGTAGCTCGCGCATTCTTTCGGGGGGAGGGGGAATCGTGTGACGTATGAAGGTAGCGATGGTTTGTAGAAGCAGATGAGGAAGAAGTGACAGTAGAATAAACATGGCGTATGAGCCAGGCCACGTCGCCCATTCATCATAGCGTCACACACGCACACACACACACACACACACACACACACACACACACACACACACACACACACACACACATATATATATATATATATATATATATATATATATATATATATATATATATATATATATATATATATATATATATATATATATATATATATTCTGTCAACTAACAAGCGGACACGAACCTTTGTGTTTTCTCGTCACTGTTCGTCCAAGTGCAGCGGATCCTATACTCTTCAGCATGTCATACAAACTAGCCTCAGCTGAAAAGCGTTTGAATTGCTTTCATAATATATAGCGTGAACAGCACAAACGGCACTGAAAACCCAGTGTTGGAGCACCAACATAATATATTACGTGAAGCGCGCATGTGGTCACGTTATGCTATAGACACATCGTGCGCTGCTTCTTTCGCTTTTCATTTACAGGGCACAAAAACGTTCCGGTAACTTCGCCATTACATTGGAGCAGATGGAAAAACTCATGAACATACTGCTTCGACATCATCATAGCCGCCGCGTACCAGCGAGTATTTCTAGTCACGCGCAGCGAAAGGAAACGGGAATCTCGCCTATTTCGGAATAGAAATCACGAAACGCTCACTTGGCCGCATCGTTGGCGAGCACGACTTGCTGGTCACCCCTGAACTCGTCGTTGACCTGCACAAAGCGGGCCGCCAAGATGGACGTAAGGGACGTTGCTGCTTACGAGTGTTAAAAGTCTCCGGTTTAAACGAGCCTTAAGGGATCTACATAGACACTATGAACGCTCACAATAAAATGACAAACTAAAAAAAATTGGCATATCCTACGTACCTTGGAAATCGACGTTGTGCGCAGCATTGGAGGGAAGGCGACCGTGTTGTAATTTTTTTATGGAGTGACACGTTATGAAATGAAGCTAAAGAAATTCGGCAGATCATACGCACCTGGTCATCGACGTTATGCAAAGTATGTGAAAGGAAGGTGACCGTGGTGCTATTTTTGTATTGAGTGACTTGTCATGAAATGACACTAAATATATGCACAAATGTTGCATGCACAGACATATGTTGAAGAGTTGCAGTTGTTTATATAACCAGGTTGTTAGCACTTGCGCAACCATGCCAACTGAAACATACGTATTAAAAACACCAGGAGCTGATATGAAGCGCTGATGCTCGCGAGTATGCTGGCCCTGGACACTGCTACATAAATCAACTTCAGCACATGGCAAATAACCACAGTAGACGTTAACCCGACGTGACGGCTGGGTAATGTTTATGAAACTGGGTAGGCAGCTCTGCAACTACTAATTACGTTCCACGAAGATAAGCGTCTATTTCAAAAGTAGTTCCGAGACCTGGCATAGCTCTGCGGTAAAATGCTTCATTGCCACGCAGAATGCTTGGGTTTGATTCCAGCTGGGACCCTGACACTTACTCTTTGCAGTCGTCTGGCCGACGCTACCGAAGTCGGGTATTTCTTAGCGCTCGCGCGTTAAAATTACCCATGTGTGTTCTCGTCGTTCCTGGGTAGATACTTAGTGTCAATCACCTGTGGCACACACCCGCATGCCAGCGGCATATACCCGCCCGTGGGTATGTGCCACTGTCTGGCGGGAGGTGTCACGACGTACGCGACGGAATTGTGACATTCATAACTTTGACTGTCGTGTCATATTCGTCAATCCTCCTTACCATCCCATGCTAATTTTGGTTCACGCCAAGTCAAGGGGGTGACCACGAGGACACCCAATCGTAAGCTACGAGATAGATAGATAGATAGATAGATAGATAGATAGATAGATAGATAGATAGATAGATAGATAGATAGATAGATAGATAGATAGATAGATAGATAGATAGATAGATAGATAGATAGATAGATAGATAGATAGATAGATAGATACGGTCAAGGTCGCCTAAGTTCGCTATGAAAGGCTTTAAATTTATTAAATGTACAAATCTTGCTCACACAGGCATATGTTGAACAGTTGCACACGTTTATATAATAATTTTTCGCACTTGCGCAGCGGTGCTAACAGGAATCCGAGTATTAGCAACAGCAAAAGTGATAAGCTAATATGACGCGCTGGCTCTCGAGAAGGATTCCTGCACACTGCTACATAAATCAACTTCAGCGCATGGCACCTAACTACAATTGACGTTAACACAACGTGACGGCTGTATCGTGGGAGTGCATATGGATGTCTATGAAATTATATAGCCAGCATTGCAACCTAAATGGACGTTTCGCGAACGCTAGGGTATATATAAAAAGTAGACCCGAGACTTGGCGTGGCTCGGTGGTTGAATGCATGATTGCCACGCAGAAGGCTGGGGTTCGATTCCTGCTGAGAACCTGACATTATTTGGAGTCGTCAGGTCAATGCTGCAGCCGATGTCAGGTTTTTGTTAAGGCTCATGTGTTGAAATGAGTGTTTTCGGCGTTCAGATGCTAAGTGTCAAACGCCTGTGGCACATACCCGCATACCAGTGGCACACACCCGCCCGTGGGTATGTGCCACTGTCTGGCGTAAAGTGGTTGACGACGTACGCGACGCGATCATGGCATTATTCACGTCTTGACCAATGCGTCATTTTCGTCAAAACATCTTACGCTGCCATACTAATTTTGATTCACGCCAACCCTTGCCAACCCTTGCTAAGTTGTACTTTTCCAAGAAAAAGGCAGAAAGGGAAAGTTTGTCATGAAAAATCTGTGAAAATTGTGTGTGTGCTCAAGCCGACGTTTGGGCTGCTCTGCAAATGATTTCCTTTGGCATTTTGCCGTACCCTCTCCTCCGATCCAAACGAAGGAGAGTAGCGGGCAAGTGCGAGAATGGCTCTGGGATTCAAGGAGTGGCTGCCGTGCTGAAATAGGTGTGTTGTCCAAATAGCTAATAAAGCGAGTTAATAATTCAGGGTTTTATATCGTCAGCCTGACTACGTCCACTGCAAGACAAAGGCCTCTCCCGTGCACCCGCAGTCAACTCGGTTTTGTGCTTGCCACTTTAAACCCGCAAACATCTTAATTTCATCTGTCCACCTAACGTTCTGTCTCCCCCTAACCCGCTTGCCTTCTCTGGGAATCCAGTCAGTTATCCTTAATGACCAGCGGTTATCCTGCCTACGCGCTACATGCCCGGCCCATGTCCATTTCCTCTTTTTGATTTCAACTAGGATATCCGTAACCCCGGTTTGTTTCCTGACCCACTCTGCACTCTTCTTGTCCTTTAAGGTTACACCCATCATTTCCTTTTTTATTCCTCGCAGCGTCGTCCTCAACTTAAGCTGAACCCTCTTTGTAAGTCTCCAGGTTTCTGCTTCGTAGCTAAGTACCGGCAAGATACAGCTGTTATATACCTTCCTCTTGAGGGATAGTGGCAATCTACCTGTCATAATTTGAGAGTGCTTGCCAAATGTGCTCCACCCCATTCTTATTCTTCTAGTTAATTGAAGTGGTTCGGCTCCGCGGTTATTACCTGCCCTAAGTAGACATAGTCTTTTACAACTTGAAGTGTACTATTACCTATCTCGAAGCGCTGCTCTCTCCCGAGGTTGTTGTACATTACTTTCGTTTTCCGCAGATTAATTTTAAGACCTACCTTTCTGCTCTCCTTGTCTAACTCCGTCATCATGAGTTGCAATTCGTCCCCTGAGTTACTCAGCAATGCAATGTCATCGGCGAAGCGCAGGTTACTAAGGTACTCTCCATTAACTCTTATGCCTAACTGTTCCCATTCTAGTTCTCTGAAAACCTCCTGTAAGCACGCGGTAAATAGCATTGGGGGTATCGTATCACCTTGTCTTACATATTTCTTTACTGGTGTTCTGTTGCTTTCTTTATGCAGCACTATGATGGCAGTTGATCCTCTGTAGATTTATTCCACGATGTTTATATATGCTTCGTCGACGCCTTCATTCCGCATCTCTGCATGACGGCTGATATTTTTACTGAATCGAATTCCTTCTCGAAATCTAGGAAGGCTATGTATAGTGATTGGGTGTACTTTGACCATTTTTCTGTCACCTTAATGATAGTATGAATGTACTTTATTATTAAGTAGCCTGTTTGAAACCCTGTTTGATCCCTTGGTTGATTGAATGGTAATATTGTCTTAGTTCTGTTAGCAATCACTTTAATTTGTAGTCTCGAACATGAAAACAAAGATTCAATTGAATTCAATTTAATTCAAAATAGCTTGTATATGACGGAGAGCAAGCTGATTGCCCTGTAATTCTTCAAGTCCTTGTCTGCTCCTTTCATTAAGATGATGTTAGCATTCTTCCAAGATTTTGGTACCCTCCTCGTTAAGAGACACTTCGCGAATAGGGTGGCCAGTTTTTTTTTTTTAGCACAAGCTGTCCTCCGCCTTTCAGAAGATCTGGTGTTACCTGACCCTCACCAGCAGTTTTGCCTCTTTGCATTTTCTCCAAGGCTTTCCTGACTACTTCCGTCATTACTGGTGGGATTTCGTCTGGGTAACTGCTATAGTTCTTACATTATGGTGGTGGTTGTCCCGTATACTGTAAAGATGTGTGTAAAACTCCTCCGCTACTTTAACTATCCCATCCATATTGGTCGTTACTTGGCTTCCTTGTCGTATAGTGAATGCATCTGTTTTTTGTCTATGTCAAGTTTCCTCTTCATCGTTTTGACGCTTCTTTTGTCGTTTAGAGCATGTTCAATTCTTTCCATAATTTATCTTTTTATATCATATACATAAGGCTTACTAATCAACTTCGAAAAGTCTGTCAGTTCTATTTTATCTCTTGTGTTTGAGCTTTTATGTTTGATGTTTCTAAATCATTTACTTCGTCTCTTGGGACAGCTTGCGTCCTGTTTTAACTACCGTGCCTCCAACTTCCAGAGCACATTCTTCAATAATACTCGTCAGATTATCATTAATAGCATCAGAACTAAGGCTGTTTTCCTCGATAAGAGTCTAGTATCTGTTTTGAAGCGAGACTTTGAATTCCTGTGCTTTTCTTCTCAGTGCTACCTCATTGATTGGTTTCTTGCGTGTCAGTTTCTGTCGTTCCTTCTTCAAATTGTGGGGTGGCACGCGCGCACAGCCTCCCTTTCCCTTTTTACAGCAGCGCGAAAGGCTAGTTGCGGGAACACCCCCACAGCCGGCGCTCGCTATTCCCCCTTTCCTGGCGCGCGGAACGGGATTACCCTCCCCCAGCGAGAAAAGGTATTATTTTCGTCAGGAAGAGGGAAACCGGGTCAGTGCACAAAACTAGCGTGTGGACGCCCGCACGCGCTTTTTGACACCGGCCGGGAACGAAGGAGACGAACCCGCAACCCCCCTGCGAGCCAAGGACGACAATGACCAAGGAGTAAGCGTCTACCCTCGTTTTCTGTACTATCTCCTCGCGACATTTGCGCGCTATTGCTAACGCCTAGCAATAAAGTGTTGTTGTTTACCTAGCCTGTTGCCTTATTCGCCCGAACCCGTGTAGCTGCAATGCGACTAGCTACGGATAGGGGACGTTAATCGTGCACGGTACGACTGTGTGCGGCTGAAACATTAGCTAGGCTTCTGCGTCAACCGTACATAGGACGGGTCCCCTACAAAGTCCAAGCGAATTCGGCAGCTTACCAATTATCTAAATTATTGCATCCACGAATTTTACTAACTCCCCTATAGCATTTATAGTACCGAAGCCATAATCCCGTGCTGCCTGGTCTCCATCCTGTTTCTTCCCTATCTTGGAATTGATGTCGCGTATCAGTTTAGTATACTGTGTTTTCATCTTACTCATTGCCGATTCCACGTCTTCATAGAAGCTTTCAACTAACGCGTCATCATGGCTGAATGTAGGCGCGCAAGCCTGTACCACATTCATATTGTATATATTATTGAGTTTCATTACAATACATCATCATCATCATCATCATCATTATCATCATCAGCCTGACTACGTCCACTGCAGAACAAAGGCATCTCCCATGATCCGCCAGTTATTTACGATGCCTACCACCCTTTAATTATTGCTATGGTATTCCTATACATTACCAGCTATATTTCTGTGGATGAGGAATCCCACCTTCAGTTGTATTTTGTCAGTCAAGCTACAATAACAAAGGCCGTGGACATTCTGTTGCACTCCTCGTAACCTCAACGAGCCGTATTGTATCCCATTTAACACCCTCCAGTTCCTCGAATAGCACAGCTAGACTTGCATCGCTAGATAAGGTTCTAGCGTTAAACGTTGCCAAGTTCAGGTTCCAAAGTCAGCTTGTCCGGACCCCGAGATTCTTCGCACCCTCTGCTGCGTGACAGATCTGACGGCCGCCGTGTGGTCAGTTGTTTCGCACCCGCTGAGGGCTGAGAGTCAATTGGCATATCCACGTGGGAGGCAGCGGCGAGATACTGCACCAGGGCGGCCAGTCCTTCTCTGATGAAGGAATGCGTTACCGGCGGTGGTCACCGGTGAGGCGGCACCCCAGGCCTTTTAATGCGATTCCATCATCACGCGGGTAATATTTTTGTAATCCGGTGAGGAAAAGCGCGGCACCGGGATTGGAACCACGAAGTTCTCGCACGCGAGGCTGATACTCTAAACAATATCGCCATCGCTGCACCTTTTTGTTAGTTACTCAACTAATTTGTCAATCATATTTGTAACTCAAGAAGTACTCGCCTAATTATCAAATATCACTGGAGGCAGATGTGCACATGTTGAAATGACGTATTAATTGCGCGCTCATATTTTTTCCGTCAATAAAAAAACCCGCGAAATATGAAAAATATCACCCGCAAAAGTAAGCAGCGTCCTCAAATAAGCTTACTGCAAGCAACCGCTTTGGCTCTTTCGGTTGCCAGAGACAGCGTTTTGGACACTGGCAATGAAGGGTACAGGTCGGGTGCCAACGACGTGTGTCGCAGTTTTGCATGGATTCATTTCGCTTGATTGTACGTCACTCTCACCATTCATAGCTCACGGTCAACTGTTCTTATTCCCTCGCCAAGTTGGTTCTAGTGGCTAAGGTACTCGGCTGCTGACCCGCAGGTCGCTAAATTGAATCCCGGCGTCGGCGGCTGCACTTTAGATGGAGGCGAAAATGCTGTAGGCCCATGTGCTCAGATTTGGGTGCACGTTGAAAAACTCCAGGTGGTAGAAATTTCCAGAGCCCTCCACTACGGCGTCTCTGATAATCATACGGTGGTTTTCAGACGTTTAGCCTCACATATTTATCTAACTGTTATCATTGATAAGACGGCTGGATCAATGTTCTGATTAGAGCGATTACTGCCCGACTCTGTATGATCAAGGCAGTGTGTTTTTCCGGAAGGGAAGTGGCAGATAGTGCGATCTGTATTTTTTCTACGTTTCCTTCATTGCTACAGACTACCTCAAAGTGAGCTTGTTTGAGGGCGCTTTTTTGTTATGCACGCAGCAGTCTAGTCACGGGTTATTTTTCGTATTTTGCTGAGTTTCATTCCTAGCAGTTCAATATGAGCACGCCATTAGTACGTTGTTCAAAGTAGCCCAGACAGATATCGTTTAAACGCGAGCACTTCTGCCTCATTGACATTTTGACATTCCACAGATATGATTGTACCTATTGTGATTAAAAAATTGCATATATATATATATATATATATATATATATATATATATATATATATATATATATATATATATATATATATATATATATATATATATATATATATATATATCTTGTAGCATGTTATATACATCTTATGGTAACAGCAGTGGCATTGGAGCCAAGGAGGATTACATAATTGTTTGAGTGGAAGTGATTGCCTAGAAGTGAAGCCGTGCCTATGGCAAGATGGCGGCTGTGGCGGCCATCTCACTAGAGCATGATAAAGTATTAGCGTTCAGCGAATAAGAACGAAGCGTTTCCCTCGCACGCCCAACGAGTGTAAAGTGGAAACTTTTTCGGGTCACATAGTGCTCTGAGTGTGTCTTAGTGTTACTAATGTTGCTCAGTAAGCCTCTGCCCCGCCGCGGTGGTCTAGTAGGTACTCGGCTGCTGGCCCGCACGTCGCGGGATCGAATCTCGGCTGCGGCGGCTGCATTTCCGATGGAGGTGGAAATGTTGTAGGCCCGTGTGCTCAGATTTGGGTGCACGTTAAAGAACCCCAGGTGGTAGAAATTTCCGGAGCCCTCCACTACGGCGTCTCTCATAATCATATGGTGGTTTTGGGACGTTAAACCCCTCATATCAATCAATTAGTAAGCCTTTAATAGGAGGCAAAGTTTTTTAGATTCCGACCCTCATACTCGTTCCTGTGCGTTATTTTTTTTTTGGGAACAACTATCTTTTAATATAGCCACCCTGCAATGCAGTTTTTGAGGTTCGATGGTAGCACCAGAACACACGGCCTAGCGAGTAGGCGCAGCAAAACCGAGTCTTTCAATACGTATACAGCCTAGCGAGTAGACGCAGCAAAACCGGACTTGCCCGTGCGCATTATTTTTTTTCTTTTGTTGTGAGCAGGGGGGTCACAGCTGAATAAGTAAGTGTTCAGGAAGCCTTCTTTGAAAACGCGCCAGAAAGGGCGTTGACACTTCGGCGTCTCAATGTGTTCAGCGAGAGTTTCATTTTCTTGGTCTCCCTGGCGGTTGGTACCAACAATGCTGAGGTGGCCCAAAAAGCTTCGTCGTGCCTTCTGGTCTACTGTCGGGTGCCTAAAGAAATAAAGTAGCATTTAAAATAACATATTAAAGCCACTTAATCTTTAAGTGGGCACTACCAGAAAAGAGCATGTTTCCACCATCTTGGCAGTGGCTAAAGCTGGCTTCACTTCTGCTGGCAAAGCATTGCGGGAGCTTCCCCTCCAGTAAATTTTCAATCCTTCTTGATCGGGGCTCTAGCGCGCGAGGAGCTAGCTGGGAGAAGCATAGAAGTACAGAATACAACAGCTGGCCCAGGATCGGCTGTTGTCTGTCTGGTTACTTACAATAGCGCAGCTCAACAACTGAACTTTGCGGCCCAAGCCACCTGTCCGTAGCCTTGTGAGTCGTCGGCAGCGCGGGCTTCTCCATCCAGGAACGCCGTCCACGCTTCCTTGGCGATGGAGTCAACAATCCAGCCGCCACTTCAGCTGCCTATCGGACCATCAATGGACGGTGTTCATACCTCCCCTGCGGTACCATGGCATGACCTAATGTACACCACGCTACCACTTCGTGTCAGGAATACGCATGGGCTCCTGCCCTTTGCGAAGGCTCTTCAAGCTTCCCATGGCCCGCATTCTGTTGCCAGTACTCTGCCAACATACAAGACGCTACGGAACGCCGTCCAGGCTTGTATGATCGTGGATCTCAACAATGTGAGTGCGAGAACCGCTACAGACTCGGCAAACGTGATCCCTGACTCCTCAGGCTTCACTCCCGACAGTGTCGTAGACCGGTGGCGTACAATCCAGCGAATCCGCGTTGCGGACAACGTCATCACAGCGACGAGCTCCGCGCTGTTGCCTGCAATTTTTCCGGCCCTGAGCGCAAGCAACGCCATGTTGGATGCAGCCGCCTCGCAAGACTTTGAGGCCTGCTCATCTGAGCAATGCAGAAAGTGGAGGGGCGTCTCCTGCAGCTCTCTGACCACCTCGGCTGCTTCGCCTCAGTTATCTCCGCGTTGTCACGTGCCGCCCCACCATCGCCGTCTATCTGTGAACTGCCGGAATGCGACGGCTCCCGGAAGGACGCCGAACGCTTGGTGGCAACCGTTAACGCGCTAGCCGTGGATGTGGCCTGGACAGAGCATGAAAAATGGTCCGTGGCCATAAACCGTTTTCAAAAAATGCATAGGCGTGGCACTAGTACGAAGGCTTGAAGCAGAAGTCATGGGTGGAGTGGAGCTCAAAGTTCACAGCTGCTTTCGGTGCGATTCTCTGGGCCACCTGCCCGTGCAACTCGACCTCCCTTGAGGATTGAGCACAGGAGAAGCCCGACCTGAAGGATGCAACTCGGTTCTCTACCATCCTGCCATCCCTCCGTGACCAAAGGGCACCACCACGACTGTGTAACACTGTGCCTTGCACATACATTTCCGCTGTCGTATTTTGAGCTCCCGAGGAGCGGCGGCCCGATGGCGCAGTCGTGTCTGGTGCGTCCCTCACGGCAAGCTTTGTGAAACGCCCCGCGACAGGCCCCGACGCAGGCCATCCGTTAGACGTTGAGGCGCCAGCCTTCATCGTACTGGACGATCTACCACGTCACGAAACATATGCGCCTGTGGATTCCACCATGCTCATCCGTGACCAGACGGAAGCAGATCTGCACGCTTCCATTCCGAGGATGAAAGTGAAACCGTTACTAACTCGCTCAAAGACGTCTTTCCTGTAGACACCAAGGCCTTTGAGGCGTCTCCGGTGCGCCACATGTCTCCTGGTCTTGAGACGGTTTGTGACGAATATGTTTTACCTGCACGCAGTGCGGCTTCGAGAATCGCTCGCTTGAGAATGCCACGGAGCCGCAAAGAAAGAACGCGACAACAGCGCAAGCCTCGTCACAAGTCAGTGCAGAAATCCCACTCCGCTTTGACGGTGTCGTCTAGAAAGACTCTCAAACACCTCATGAGCCGCTGCAAAATACGGCCGCGGCCGCGTTCGGTGCTGAATGTTTCATCACTATATTATAGATTCACCATTTTCTGCCCTGTTGTCCAAAATATGGCGTAACAAAGACCAGCAACACGCTATGGACCTGCGAGCACGCCGATGCAGTCAGAGCCGCTCGCCATAACAATCACTGAAAAAAAAGTGGCAGATCCCACGTACAGTGGGAATCGATGGTACGCGAAGCACGAATGATGAAAGTTGATATGCCACTTTGAAATCAGTACAACGTTATGAGGCGGAGGTAAATTATGCCGTACATGACTTCTATGCTTAGATTATCCCATTCAGGCGTGTCATTTACCTTCGTCATCGATACACATCACCTGATGCCAAATTTAGTATATGTTGAGCTAGCGAAACGGCCGCGAGCGCGCTATGAGTGTGTTATGTTGTCATGTTCTTATATGACACGCGTGTCAGGATTAGTATATTTGCACCAGTCATATATTTCGTCAATCATTGACGTCACGCAACACCAAATTTGGTAAATTTGGTACTTTTAGCTCTCCTGGCCGTTTCGATAATGGTATCAATATTAAACTTGGTATGACATAACATGAATGTATGAAGATTACATTTGACTAGTCATAACATGAAAATCATAATATGTATGTCATGAGTGTCATAATTTACATTTCATGGTTCTCGTCCACCGGGCGCGTCATCCAACACAGCACCAACCCTCGCGACCTGACGCGGCTGAGCGAGAGATGATGGTCTCCTCGTTTCGCGACAATGCGAAGGACAGAATGGTTATCCTTGGAGAAATCCTAATGTATTACCGCAAGGCCAGCCTTACATACCCACCACCAGACAAGTGCCTTCGTAAGCAGCAGTCCACTACCTGGCGTCTATTACAGACACGCTCTTTCCCGTGTCCGTCACTGTACAGCCGTATTTACTCCGCTGTTCACACGCCACAATGCAAAGCGTGCGGTGCACCTAACGCCGAGCTCGACCATATTATATGGGCCTGCCCCGAAGCTACTCATTCAGTTAAACACAGCACGAACTCTACATTCACAATCACAACGGCCGAGCAGTGGGAGGCTTTGCTGCTCAGCACGTGCCCGGAGGACCAGCTCTGGGCTGTCCGGCTGGTCGAAGACGCCGCCAGGACTCAAGGCCTGGCCGCCGCCTGAGAAAGGGGGACATACCGTGGTGCCACCAACGTGATGACGTCATTAATAGGATGCCGGGTTGTGTTCTCTGCTAGAACACCGCATTTCCTGCGCTGTTGCTGTGGACACCGTGCGTGCTCCCCCCCCCCCCTTTCTTTGACAACCCCTTTTTTTAGAAGCTCAGTGCTTAAAGAAGTGGTAAGACCTGGTAATACTGGTAAGCAAACTACGAATAGGTGCCCCGGTGGCACTCTCGTGTCTAATTTGCATTGTAAAATTGCGACTAAGAACTGGTGCAGCCATGAGGGACGATGCAAGTGGTGTCACGAAAGCAAAGCTGCCGTATTCCACAACTACTACAAGGCGAGCGCACGCATCCTATCTGTGATGTCAAAACGATCGCAGCGCTGGCCTCTCAAGTTGAGGCCCTCGTGGCCAATAACCGAGTCCAGCCATTCTGCAACAGTCAGTGTCGCTCACCGGAGACGCTTCACGCCGATCTCTTATTTACGTTGCCGAGTGGTCGCGGCCGACCACCACGATGTAGCGAACCCGACCCACCCGAAGCACTGTCGGCAGCTGCGTGCGCTCGCAGTCATGGCCGAGTGGGATGGCTAATAGAAGCGACATCGGGGCTGTAGCGCGCGAGGACAAGCAGAGGAAGACGAAGTACAACAGCTGGCACAGCACAGTATTGGGTGCTGTCTCTGTCTGCTTCTGTACGTATCTTGGTCGCGTCCCCTTAGGCCCCGACCCAGCATCCCCCGTAACCTGGCCCTCTTTTCGCCCTTCCCAACAATTAATTGAGACTGTTTCCTCTTCCTTATGAATAATATGGATTTCTTAGTGTTTCTGCGTTGTTGTTTTTTCATGTGATTCGCGTCTATATCAGGAGACTAAATGCATCATTTTAAGGTACACATGCTGAAGTTTCAGCGTTGCGCGAAGAACACATCAGCTCTGTTCAAGATTGCGGCAGGGTGAAATAAAACAATTTACTAGCTTCGTGTGATATTTCTGCTTGCATTATTGCAAAATGATGCTTTGTGGAATAAAATGGGGTCTGCAGTTTCTCTACACGCAGATTCAGCCACAGAATGTCAGTTGTGTTTCACAAAATTGGTACAATGTATGCTCCTATATTGAGAGTTTATTGCACAGTTTAAATCAACATAGCTTAAAAAATAATGCGCGTACCTCAATGAAATTGATAATTCAGTCGGAAAATGTTACATAATATATACGCCCCGAAAACGAACTTTCTCTAGCCAAGAGTGCCAGATAGTGTGCGTGCAGCAAGTTTACTAAATATGGCTATTTTAAATAGCTAAAAACAATAATGTAGAAGTATTGCTATAGTTTGCTACGTGGCGTTTCGTGGCTGTTGCAGATTTTTATAAAAAGGGAAATCACCACAGCTAAGGCACAGTCACCGAAACGTTGTAGCTAGTGCTTATTATTATTCATCCATCCCCAAATACTAAAGGTTGACTTGTTTTCAATAGATATATTTGATATGAACCAAGGATGAAGTTTTGAAAGTGGATATTACAAAACAAGGAGAGAAGCCGCTGCCTGATCGGGGAAAATGACGTGATCCTGGAAGGTGACCGCTGTCATTTATCATCGAAGTTTTTATGCATTATTTCTTGAAAGTTTGCCTCCTTATTACTAAGTGCCACAGGTACAGCAAACAGCAGCGAAAAACTGGCATAAATGCACATATATGGGCATCTCCAAATGAACCAATTCAACATGCCATAACAAAGAGCGATAATATTAATATGCAGAATACACAATAAATAAAAGTAAAATAATTGGAAATGTATAGATGCACATTGCTACAATAACTTGGGCCAGATGTTTCGAATTACACAGCAAAATAAATTAATTGAGTACTAATTAAAATTATTTAGCAGTAGAAAGAAAAACTATTTCCCGAATAAGTAGTTTTTTCCCCTAAATGTTGATTGGTAACGGAATTCTCCATAACATGGAATAGCGAATGTTCATCATTCAATAGATTGAAGATTTACTTTTGTACTAGTCATTGGTTTCCGTAATTAGTTTGTTGACTTGTAATTGGTTGTGGAATTGGTGTTCGTCGAAAAGAAGTTCTTGTGGTTACGTTTAAAGAGCCCCTTAATCACCTAGAGGTAGAAATTTAGTTACAGTGTTGTAGTCTACAAGGAGCACGTAGCCGTGAGAATTTTTTGAAACGGTGCCTTACTAGCGTAGTTACACCCGTCTGATGGTACAAAAGAGGCCCTCGCTGTCTGAGAGCTTCACCTGACCGTGCAAGCGCACGTACCTGCGAGTGTACAAACGGGTCTTGTAGATGACGATAAGACCTGCAGTTGACGTCACGGCGAAGACTTGAGGCGGGTCTGATGATTCCCGAAAAACCCTGAAAGGAGAAGGGACTGTTTCTTGAGATTTGCGGGGCGCCTTCGGCTCGTAGCGCTGCTGCATTTGGCATTGTGGACCATGACGGCATTCTGATGCGTTCGTTTACTTGAAATGTTAAAAAAAATTGTCAAGGGTTTTTTACGCGCCCTTTAAGTTCTAAAAAAACACGGTTGATCACTCCTTCGTAGGAATCGGTGTAACACGCATGTGAAAATTGGGCTTAAAAAAGTATTTTAATGTTTACTGATGCATCCACAATGACGCGCAGTGATACATTCCTACGAGTAGCCCCCATGATTGAAGAAACCTTTGTGGATCTAGATGGTAGCTGTAAGAGTGAGAGCGGAATCAAGCTAGAAGAGCGTAACTGATTGGGTGCCGCACTTGGCCTAACGTCGCGGCTTGCATGTTGGAGTTATACAGAATTACATGGGCGTCTGCTCCGCAGAGTCGACCTGCCGGCCGTTTCCAATGGCAGACTGCGTCCATAGAGTCGCCGTGGATGCTAAACTAAATGTGTCCGATAAAAATTGCTGCTGGACGAGTTGGTTAATACTTGGTAGGTGGTTTCAGACAAGGAAATGGCAGACACGGATGAGCTGTCTGTTGAAATTGTAATCTGGAGAATGTGACAATGCGCTGATTTTTGATGCCTTCCACGTGAGTGGTGGGAGTATTTAATGACTACGACAAAAAAAATTAAATCGTAAGTTTGCACTTGCCCATGTCTGCCATGTTTTTGTGTTGTAAGTGCGCAACCATAGTTGCCTACTAAATATGTCTGTTATCCGAGGCAGCTCTGCCAACGCGGGCTGCTAGGTACAGACGTGGCCTGTCAATTGAAAATGGCTAGCAGGCTGCGTACGTGCGGCTGCTACCGACGTGCAACTAAATCAGTCTATTCGCGCTGCATCCGCAGAGATGCTGCGGATGCCCCCGCTTCCCTGTTAGCCAGCCGTGAGTTTTGCAGGGAACGCTGGGTTTTAGCGATGGTGTAAGATATAAGCACTTTTGCATTGTTGCAGCCAGGCGAAGCTTGCTAGCGTCGCAGAACCATTTTTGGTATGGATGGATGCTATGAGAAACGCCGATGCTTTACGACGCTTGGGAAGTAATTGGGGTAAGGCCACCTCATGGCGGTGTATTAAAGCATTGACGAAATTGTGCTTCTCCTATTGAAAATACGACGGATGGGACGGGTGCGTAGAAACGACGTGTTAAGAGAAGTTATCGTAGTTGCCATGGTCATGCTTCATTACTTTACTTAATTAAGAGCGCTGTGAGAGGACAGTGTTATGTATAAAAGGAGTGTTTTTAAAGCCTGCAAAATGTATTGGCTCTGCATAGTATTTGGAGGTCTCGCATGGCTATACGTCATGCTGATGTCGATGCTTGGTGAGCTATCGGCTACTTCCGAGACTCCTTAACTTCGTTTTTGGAATTGCAAAAAAATGTAAACAGATATGCCTGATTAGGTATCTCGCATGGAATCACTATTGTGCATGAAACAATTGTAGCAATCTTGTACTGTTGAAAATTGAAGCCCTGCTATAACCAAACAAGTAACCATGGCGTTGTGGATAGCATGCCCAGCATCTGTTGTCATGAACCAAGAGGTCGTGGGTTCGACTCCCGTTGCGAACTTTTGTCTTCTAACAGTGCGTTTCTTTTCGATGTCATTTCCGTGATGGAAATGTCACTGAAGTCTTGGTGGAAACCACCATAGTACACTGTCGTGTTAAAATTCTTTTCATGTAATGGTTGTTTGTACATATTCCTGACATGCAAAATATGATATATCTGAAATAAAGTCAGTTTTTCTTCCACCCAGGCTCAGGACTTTGTGGGCCTGATCGCTTTTGCTTCTTGCCATGCTAGGTTGGCTCTCTTTCTGCCTTTTCTTTGTTTTTCTCGCTTTTAAGCTTGCGCTACGTCTTTCAAGTAACGATGCTCCGAAATGAGTCCTCACATAGACAATATAAAAAGCACCATATAGAGAGACGTGAGTTCTCACATTGAGAGATCATAGATAACACAAACGCTATTGATCTGCATTCTTCATAGGGTTTCCGTCGGCATTAGAAGTCACACCCCAAGCAAGCAGGAACCAGTGGGGTCTGGAGTAAACAGTGCAAAAGTAGAACTGACCATTAAGCTTTGTGCGATATTTATTCAACATGTTGATTAGTTGCGCTATATTCCGCCAATATAGTTAAAATTATTCGTTCATCGCAAATTTTCATGAAGTACTTGCAACAATTTGTACTCAGAACTCTTTCAAGTGTTTGCTACTAAAACGAGAAATGATATCCAAACTTTTAACCTGAGTCTCACTGGGAACAGAAAAAAATTAGTTTTTTTTCTGGGGGGAGTGGCCGTTTTTACAGCTATTAAGCACTCCGTACGCGACATTGCGAAGCTGCGCCAACAATCCACGCATGTGCCCGCACGGAGCACGCGAGATGCTTTCGATCACGTTTTCCATTTTTGCGCCTAATGTCAAACACCATTATATTTATTACGTGTGCGCACGCACACTTCGATTTTTCACGTTGCCTCGCGCGGTCGCTCGCTGTACACTAAATATAAATGTAATAATATTAGGACATCTGCCGTCCGCTGTGCAGACACCATATGCGATTAGCAAAAAATGACCAAAGAATTCACTCCACCGCTCATATTGTTACGTAGGTGTTAATGACAATGTCGACTAGTGGATGCTTCTAGCCATAGAAGAGGTTGAAGTGTCTCTGGTTCAGAACTGATTGTGTCGCACTTGCCTTAGGGCGTCTGCAACTTCTACTGCAACTCTTCGCGTATCATTTTGGTGGAGGTGCTGGGTAAGTGTCTACGAAAGTCGAAGCTGAATCTCCACAGCGGACATCACATCTGTTTCGCTGTTTTGGCTAACGGCAGTGTATCAGTCACTCAGGCATGCAATAAATGATGCCTCCACTATGTGACCCGGGAGTCTTCACCGGCATCGGCAAGGTCGACGTCGATGAGTGGCTGTCGATGTACCAGCGCGTCGCTAACAAAGGTGGGACCCAACAATTATGCTGGCGAACGTGATATTTTACCTGGGGGACACCGCAAAGGCGTGGTTTGAGACGCACGAAGGCGAACTGAAAAGTTGGGACATCTGCAAAGGGAATCTACAAGATCTTTTCACGAAACCAATCGGATGCCAAGCAGAAGCCCAGAAGGAGAACGCGTCTCGTGCCCAGAAGTCCACCGAGTCGCACATTTCCTACATTCAGAATGTCCTGGCACTTTACCGAAAAGCCAATGAGAACATGTCGGATGCAGATAAGGTCGGACACATCATGAAGGGCATCGCTGACGATGCGTTCAACTTCTTGTTATGTAGGAGCTGCACAACAGTTGCCTCCCTCCTCAAAGAGTGCCGCATCTTTGAGCAAGTAAAAGGCAAGCGCTTCGAGCAACGCTTCGACCGGCTTCCTAATACGGCTCTGACCTCGTCCTGTAATGAACCAGTGCCGCTGAATCAACCAGCATCACCAAGTTTGACGCAAGCCATACGTCGCGAACTTGAGGCTACGGCTCCGAACTCTCGTGGTCCCCACACGCATGGCAACCTGACAACCTCGCTCATTCAAGTTGTTCGCCAAGAAATTGCGAATATGGATAGCTGTAGCACATCCTCCGGTAGCACACGTGCCACCACGACCGCCCCGATCATTGCTTCTGCTATAGTATTCCGTGAACCGGTACCGAAACCCATCTGAGTGGCGAACGCCGGATGACAGACCAGTCTGCTTTGTGTGCTCCCGCATCGGTGATATCTCCCACCACTGCCGTAGCCGCTGGAATTCATCGCCTCGACCATATACTGGTCGTTACGAACCGTCGTTACGAACTCTCAGCTCGTCCTCTGTCGTCACACGCCGAATTGTCCTACGCTGACCCTGCCGCTCCTCCCCGGTTTGTCACTAGCTGTTCGCCCTCTCCGCAGCGCCGTCAGTCCCGGTCGACTACACCTCGGCGACCCCCGTCCCCATCCTACCCAGGGTGTTCCTCGGGAAACTAACTAATGCAGCGCGGGGTGGGGAGGCTGCGTTGACGAATCTGACTGCAAAACCTCTATTGACCCTCACCCATAAACGAAACCTGATCAAAGCTTTTGTTGATCATGTGCCCGTTAAAGCCCTCATTGACACTGGAGCTCTGGTGTCGGTCATGTGCTCTAACCTTCGTATCCGTCTTCGCAAAGGGCTAATAACCACCGAATTGCCTGTCCTACGAGTAGCCAACGGCAGCACAACTGCCGTCATGGGAATGTTCACCGCCCGTTTCACCATCGCCGTCCGCTCAATGTTAGTCCTGTTCACTGTACTTGCCGAGTGTCCTCACGAGGTGATTCTCGGAATGAACTTTTTGACTGTTCAGCCTGCGCTTATTGACTGTTCAACCGGAATTCTGAGGCTTGAGCTACCACAGTGCTGTGCCGACGCCTGCAAAGATGTCCAGCCCCTACTTCGCTCCACTGACTTTGTTCGGTTGCAACCTGGTGCTGCGACTTATGTCCCCATGTCGCCTTGCCCACCACTTCAGAATGGTACTTACGTCGTGTCTCAACTTAACGCCGTCACACTAGAACGTCAAATAGCTCTCCCTAGCTCCATTATTACGCTCACTAACAAGCGTGCTTGGCTTCCTCTCCTGAACTTTGGCTCGTCACCCCAAGCTCTTCCTGAGGGCGTATCTCTTGCTGTGTTGTCTTCTTTGTACGACTACGGAGTAGGTGAACTAAGCCATGAGGAGGAGGAGAAAAACTTTATTCATCCCAAGAGGGAAAGGTGCGGTGGTGGAGTGTCAGAGGAGCCTACCCAGCGTAGGTCTCCGCTACCCTCTTGGCCCAATCCAAGATCTGGTCCTGGACCTCGGGCGCCGAGCTGCACATAGCAGCCTCCCATCGCTCCTTACTATTAATGTGTAGAGAATCCGTCAGCGTTTGCTCGACCTTCATAGGGAGCCTTCATGTGCGTGCGTCTCTGTGTTTTAGGGTGGCGTCAGCCTTTGACCCACCACTTGCCACCGCCCGCTAAAACACAATGTTGCCAGTCCCGGTTTTCATGGCAACAAGCGCCATGTTGGTTCTCGCGGTCAGGCGTTCCTGCTTCGCCACCCTGCACCAGCTGCATATTGACGCGACTGTGCAAGCTGTGGTATGAGCTGCGTTTTACACCGTAGACCTAGCTTCCGCTACGACACCATGCTCGCGCTAAGCGAACCTACAAGAACTTTGAAGCGTAAATGCCAGGGTGCTGCATGCTACAATTTAAAACCATCTGGAGACTGTTCTGCTTCCCGACTTGCTCTAACTAACGGAAACGCTGGATTACACAAGGGGAGCGAGATTTCTTGGAGCCGACTACTTTTTCCCGTGTTTGTGAGGTGAGTACCCCTTGTATTCCGAGTGGATTGAGTATATCGCTGCATATTTAGTTAATAAAACTGACTTAGTCATGCAACGGAAAGCAGTTTGAGCAAAGTAAATATGACGACTGGCACAGTAAAAAAAAATTATCCGGCTTCATTCGGCTACGCTGGTTTATGCGAGCGAAAGCTGATTAACTTGAGTATGCCTGTTTATACTGGTAATCGAAGCGCAGTTCAGCAATACAATGGTATGTATAGTCAAACGTGTGGTCCTGCATGCATTCGCTATCAGCGTTTCATCGGTTTCCACAGCCGCTGCCGCATTCGTCGCGGGAAACGCCAGACCCGTGAACCACCAACAGACGCTCGCGTACACGTCTTCCGTTGCTGGTACATGTTCGCGTTCCTGCACTTTTACCTCCGTCGCTGATGAAAAGATTTTGGAGAGGTACACAGACGAGCAGACGAACGCGTTCCCAGTAGACTCTTGTAGTTTTGCACAGTGGCAACACAACTAAATTCTGTGCGGTTTGCCATAGGGTATTCGTTCTTCCCTTTAATGACACGCGCAACCACACCGAAACTTGCTCAACATTTGCAAAAAGGATATATCTCTTTGATCATATGGAATGCGACAGATTTGCTGTTCGTGTCCATCCGTCCTTCTGTCTCTCTGTCGATCCTGAACGGTGCAGTATATGTGCACTAAGCAAGTCGGTTGTTGGCCCATAATCTAATATGTCGTATGGGAGATTGGTGCTGCGTCGTTATTTTAGGGGCGGAGCTCCTTATAGCGGCACCCGTTCGTCCCTCGTAGTAGTAGTAGTAGTAGTAGTAGTAGTAGTAGTAGTAGTAGTAGTAGTAGTAGTAGTAGTAGTAGTGTAACCAGTCTTACATTTTGACCTCCAAGGTGGTGCTAGTGTGAGATTTCTTCTGTGCGTTGTTGAACAATAAAAAATTCGCAGCGTGCGCGTTAACTAAAAGCCGAATTCTTCTGTCTCTCATTCCCCCTTAGCAGCCATTGGCATGTACATTGAGCACTATCTGACAAGAAAGGGTTGCTACGTTATACTCGCTGGGCGTAACCTCCTTGGTTTTAGAAAGGTTTAGCGAGCGTTGGTCCGCAGTGCCATGAATACAGTGAACTAGTATATACCATGAACTCGAGGTGGTTAAAGCTGGGAAGTAGAAACGAAGCGCAAGCCGTAAGAAAGTGTGCGTGTGCCACCTCTCGTTTAGTCCTTGGAATGTCCGCTGGATGGTGGTGCTTCTATATGAGGAATATATGATGAAAAGATGCGAGATGGTGGTACTTGGAGTGTTGAATAGGTGGACGAACGGACACACAGACGGATGCATGAACGGACGCACGGATGGCTGCACGGACAGATGGACGCATGGACGGATGCAGGAGCGGATGCATGGACGAAAGCAGGGACGGATGCACAGGTGAACGTGCGGACGCACGAACAGACGCACGCACGGATGAGCGGATGGACGCACGGGCGGCCACACAGACGCACGCATGAATAGACCGAAGCAAGAACGAATGGACGGACGGATGCTTCGCCCCACTCTCCATCAATCACTCCGTGGATATGCTGCCATTTTGTTTTCTCGTTGCTTGACTGAGAACACCACATGCACCATTGAAAAGCCAGCAGAAACTGTGGTAGGCAGGGCGGCTTTTGCGTACCAAGACAGCGCCACTGCATTTTCGTGACCTTAGTCCGGTGGAATTTGTCTATACCCTAACGGCATTCTGATTGGAAGGTGCACCTAAAACGTGCCACGATTTCAGACGTGCGACAACGTGAAATGACACCACATGATGGAAAAGAAATAATAATATTGGTTCGTGTAGCGTCTCTTTTAAAAACAGCATCCCTTAGAAAATATAATATTCAAGAGAAAAAACACAGACGTGTTTGCCTTCCCTTCTATGCCAATGAAAGTTGTCCGCGAGTATATATGGGGCGGGCCCATTCTCGCCCATTACGACGACCATTTCGGTGGCCCTATTTTATTTGTGGCGTATGGCGTGCAGCCCTGATATGTCTATGAGAAATAGTGTGTCTTCATTGTGTCTCTTACGCACAAGCAAGGAGCGTCCGCTGCACACGAAATGTGTTTGTGGTCAAAAGCGATCATATAACATATGGGCCCCTGCAAATGTCCTGGCTGTGGATGCCCACATAATCAACTTGATGTCATTGCGGTCATTATGTGATAAGGCTAAATTTTAGTAAAAACTTGCCATTCCTCTTACAGCGCAAAGCAGAAAACAAGTCAGGAGAAGGAAAGTCAAACGCGCATTCTTCGATGCCTATCAAAACACAAGGGGCTTCTTAATACATTCACATTTCTTGTTCTCGCCATCGGTGCGTTTATAAACGCAAGGTCACGCATATAAAAGTCTCGAATCGTACAAATATCCGAAAGTGTATTGGTCCTGTTGGTACAAAGACATCATTAGCTCAAAAGTGTCGCTTGGAACAAGGAGAGCGGCAAAGAAGCTTCCTAATCGTTCTTTATTGCGCTCATCCTCGATCTATGGACGAACTGAAAACTCCCAGGCGTGCTCTTGAAATTAAGTACATGTGGGATGCATTTACATGCAATTGTGAGCGGGCTGCAACCAATGGAAGGCTATACGCTCAGTTTCGTTATAAAACACTGATCAATGAAGAACAGCGCTTAATTCATTCAGCGCTGTTCTAGAATTAGCGATGTCATTTCGAGTAGGCGGAGAAAATGCATTACCGGTTCAGACATTCTTTCCGAATCTTCTGCCCAAGCCGTTGTCTGAGAACGCCCATTCATGTCCTCCTTTTTATTTTCTTCTTTTCCTTGCTCTGCCATGATGTTGTTTAACTCCGATGATGGCTGATACAAGAGAGCAGCGTGGATTTTCGCATTGTTTTTCACAGAATAACGCTTCTAGATGCTATAGTTAAACTATGTATATTTTAATTGACAATTATCACTAATAGAGTAGTTATAATGTCCGTGGCACTTAAAAATGCATTCGCTTAGTTTATATGATAAATTCCTTAATTGTGACGACAATATCGCTGTGGCTGTGTAGTACGATCTATACCAGTCATCATTTTATTCACCATTATGTTGATTCTATAGTATGTCCCTTCTTGTTGTCTTTAAACCAACGTACGTTCTGATGTATATTTATATGACACGCAGCAATGTGAAAATGTCCTCAATGCCCTCTATTCACAGTGCATATAAACTACAGATGGCGCGCTGTGCGTTTTAAGATGGCTGCCGGAGAAGGGGGAACCCTTTTGAGCAAGAATAACGCCACAAGGACGCGCTTGCATTCCGTTCAAAAAGTAACTTCGCGTTCCTGACCGCGCAAGTTATGTAAACGGCGAAACATGTTCAGAAACCATCGCCACCATGCGGTCCCGTGTAGCAGCGATTGCGTTACTCGCTAGCGACCGAGGCCGGTTTTATGATTCACCCCAGTCGGCATTATTGGTGTAAATTATGGGGGGGGGGTTACAGAATCAAGCTTTGGTTTATGTTTCAGCTATATCAGCAGGAATACACCCATTTGTTGTGGAAACTTGTGGGTTTTCTTTATATTGACTTATAGGCACCGTCGACAAGTTTGCCATCTAGGTTGCCGCAACATATTTTCAAAAAATAAACCGGCATATCCTAAATACCTGAATAATCGACGTTATGCCAGTCATGCGTAGAGAAGGTGACCATGTTGCAATTTTTATATCGCGACGCGTAATGAAATGACGCTAACTATATGTACAAACTTTGCAGGCCCAGACACACATTGTAGATGTTTGTATATTCAGTTTTTTTTTTGCACTTTCGTGATGATGTCAACGGGGAAGATGAGTATTAGACACACTAGAATCGATAAGCTGATATGAAGCGCTGGTGCTCGCGTGGATGGTACCCCTGAACGGTCTTACATAAATTGACTTCAGCGCATGGCACCTAACTACAACTGACGTTAACCCGACGTCACGACTGTATCGTCGGAGTGCATACGTTATCATGATATAATTGGATAGTCAGCATGGCAACCACAATTAACGATTCACAAACATTGGGGTCTATTTGAAAAATTGTTCTGAGACCTGGCGTGGTTTTGTGGTAGATTGCTTGATTTCTATGTATAATGCTTGGGTTCGATTCCTGTTGAGACCTTGACATTTATTCATGGCATTCGTCGGATCAGCATTGCCGATGTCAAGATTTTTTTAATGCTCACGCGTTAAAACTGCTCCTATGTGTTCTCGTTGTTGCTCGGAAGATTGCAAGTGTCGATCATCTGTGGCACATACCCCATACCAGTGGCACATACCCGCCCGCAGGTTTGTGCCACTCTCTAGTGGAAGGTGTTTGACGTCGTACGCGACGGGATTATGAAAGCATTCATGTCTTGACTATCGTGCCCTATTCATGAAATTATCTTATCCTCCTATACTAACTTTGGTTCATGCGACCACGAGAGCACCCAGACGTAACTGGCTAGATAGATAGATAGATAGATAGATAGATAGATAGATAGATAGATAGATAGATAGATAGATAGATAGATAGATAGATAGATAGATAGATAGATAGATAGATAGATAGATAGATAGATAGATAGATAGATAGATAGATAGATAGATATATAGATAGATAGATAGATAGATAGATAGATAGATAGATAGATAGATAGATAGATAGATAGATAGATAGATAGATAGATAGATAGATAGATAGATAGATAGATAGATAGATAGATAGATACGCTCAAAGTCACCGAAGTTTGCTAAGAAATCCTTCGCAGTTAAAAAACTATAAGTAAGCCTCTGTCACGCGGAGTCTAACCAGCAACCTCTCGACGATCAGCGCGTGGCGCTAACCGCTACGCCACAAACCGTTTTTTTTTCGTGGCATTTAATAAAGTATTTGCGTAATAAAGACAAGATCAAGCAAACAAAAGTACAATCAAATGGCGAAAATAAACACTCATAGGCTGACACAGCGCGAGCTCTTCACATCGAGGGTTCTTCACATCGTGTTATGCAAACAAAAAAGGGGTGAGGTCAAACAGATCTCTAAGATGGAGTACCAGTCTGGTCTAAAGTCTAGCTCGTCGTAAATGTTTTCGAGGTGGATAGCCATTTGAATTAATTGTGTGCTTGAAGAGGTGGTGGGTTCTGCATTGCGGTCTTGCATTCGTGTCTTCCGCAAGCTGTGCATACCCATGAGGAGAGGCATGTCATATGGCACTTCATCAAGTGCTGCTGATTGAAAATAACGTATGGTGTGGGAATTAGTGACGAAACGTTTTTTTTTATTGCGCGCTGAAGGACGTCCCAAAACAGTATGGCATCTTTGCAGCTAACAAAGCAATGTTCAATCGTTTCCGGTACATCACATAGACGGCAGTTAACAGACAGAATAAAAATGCTTTTTCTTTGTAACCATGTGCTTACCGCCAGTGTTTCAGAGTGTAGTTCATAGAATAATGTTTTTGAATTTGTTGGAATGTACATTTTGGGCGCTCGCTTCAACACATCGTGGTCTGGAAGTTTGGAGTACAGTGAGCGGTGCAAAGGAGGTGGGAAGAGTGTACTCAGTAGATCCTTATACAACACCTTGCGCGATACTGTGTGCAGCGTTTCTAAAGAAAAGCGAACTTTAAGGAACAGAACTGCGAGGTAAACTTCCTGCATGAATCCCCACATGCATGGGCGTTCGGAGAAGTTTGATGAAAAAATTAAATCTGGTAAGCGATCAACAAGTGTAACCTGCAAGAAGGAACGGATTACAGGATGGGAATTGTCTCGAAAAAAAAAGAATCGTGACACTAATTCGAAAAGAAGAATCGTGACACTATTTGCCATAGATAAAAGTGTTTTAACCCTAACCCACCCTCACTAACTGGCTTGAATATATTATCACGACGCATGGGCTCACAAATCGAAGAGCATGTGAAAGTAGCGAAAATTCTATAAAAGCGCTGTATATAAAATCTTGCGCAATGAGTAAGTTGCAATACATAGTAAAGCTTTGTTGCTAAGAAAGTATTGCAAGCTTCAGCTCTCCTAAAGAATGAAAGTCGATAGGGAACAAATGTCTGGGCCTGTCGTTCCTTCCGGTAATGCGCACTGAATCTATATGCATGCAAAGGTACACTGAGGTATGTTGGAGGAGTTCTTGTCCAATTAATGCCTGCGAAGTGGTTTGGTGTGCTACCCCACAAGCCAAACCACAGTACTAAACTCTCAGAGGCATTTAAACGAGCTCCTGATACTACGCCAAACTTTTCAATGGTATATACCACATTTTCGACACTTGGCTTATCTGTGCAAAAGAATGCGACATCGTCTGCATAAGCTAATACTTTAACTTCACTGCCTAATATACTGAAGCCACGAATGCAACTCGACTGTATTATGCTTAAGCACAGTGGTTCTAAATAAAGTGTAAATAGAAAAGGTGACATCGGGCATCTCTGTTTTTCAGAGGAGCAAATAAAAACAGGCTTGGAGAGTTGACCATTAACTATCAGACGAGTTGAGCATTCATCATAGCATAGTTTAACGCCTTTAAGAACAACTTTGCCAACGTTGGCTTGTTCGAGAGGAGAAAAAGGGAAGGAATGACAAACATGATCAAAAGCTTTAGCAAGGTCTACCTGTAGCATTGCAAGATGCTTTTGATAACCATGACAGTATTGAATCACTGTACGAGCGACATGTATATTGGTTTGTATGGATCGACCGCTGATTCCACATGTATGATGAGGCCCAATGAGGATCGACACAGCATATTGTAACCTATTTAATAATAATTTTGTGAAAATTTTGTTGTACACGTTTGACAGTGATATTGGCCTGTAGCCTTCGACGAAGCCAAGGTTTCCCTTGTCAGTTGTTTTCGGTATCAACACAGTGTGACTTTTGCAGAAGGATTGTGGGAGTGTATCCATGTCATAACCTAATTGAAAAATATTCAGCAATATAGGAGCAAGCGTTTTCTTGAGAGCTTTGTAAAATTCGCCTGAGATGCCAGCAGGGCCAGGTGTTTTCAATAAAGGCAAGTTGTCGATTGCCTGCTTGATTTCCTGTATAGTAATGGGTCCATTAATGACAGCACAATTATTGTCCTTCAAGGGGTTCACTAGAAACAAAACTATCCTTGAGGTGAACGTCAGGATCATCATCGGGAGAGCTAAATAAACTGTTATAGTACTTTTCGAACGTCAAATTAATGTCTCTAGTATCTTTTATGAGCACACCGTTAGAGTACAAGTTTGGAATAACTTTAGAAATCGCATGGCGTTGCTCATCAAGTAAAGCTTGGAGCGTCGGTTGCTCAAAATTTAAGGTGCGCTGGTTCCGAGATCTAATACGTGCCCCTTGGTAGCGAGCAGCATCCTATCCCTGTAGTTGGCACTTGAAAAATATTATCAATTTCTTTATGTACTTTCTCGGCATTTAGTATTTCATCTCATAAAGATTGCAAAGACTTTAAGAAGCATCTTTTCATTATTGTTTCTATAAGAAGACTTAACAGCTCCGATTTCTCTAAAACAAAAGCACGCACTTGTTTAAAAAGCTCCCAAGTAGCTAAGCATGCAAACCAATCGAAATAATTGCCTCATTGCCATCTGGACACGATTCATGAATTCCTGATCACAGAGGAGCTTCGCATTCATTTTCCAAAGGGCCGGAGCGCCCACGATGGCAGACGTGCCTGACTTCGGCTCCTTGTTTTCTTGTCAGTTTGACTAGTTTTTTCGGCTGATAGACCACGGTTCGTTGCCGCAGAAGTGAATGCCAGTTACACGGTGAGCCTGTGTCGCACAGACAGCGTTTTTGGAGAACCTTTTTCTCTCTGTTTTGTGAACTGACCACCCTAAGCCTAGTGAGCAGCTTCGGACTGGCCTAGGGCACAGCTGCCGGCGGCCGCGTCCGCGCGGCCGTGCCGTGCCTGGTGAACATGTTACGCCCGGCGCGTTTCACTCCGAATCTCAAGACGCCTACTATGAAAACGACCACGGCATGCACAAGCGTTCCAGTGAACTCAAGCGATTTCCCGACGCTATCTGACGAAAGCTAGACAAAGGATGCAACGCAGTCTACGTTGTCATCAGAATCGTCTACCGGACCTCGTGTCCACAACGCGGCAGTGGGCTCTTCTACCGGCACCACCGAACTTCTCGACAACGGGGTACAAAAGAATAACGCCGTGTACTATCGACGCCAAGTGTCACCGAACAGACTGCACGCCGAACGGTTGAGTAGGCCCCGCTATACTGTTTTGATCAGGACGCTAAACAAAGTGCATGTGACAAACATTCCGAAACAAGCCCTTACAGACGCCATAGAGCAAAGCGTTTCATCAACCTTTAATGCAGAAATGTCAATTCTCCGCTTTGACATAACCAGTAACTGCGCAGTGCGTACGGATCACACTTCGTGACGAAGGTCATTTTCGCAAACTATATACACTCTCGCGCTTAGTGGCAAGAGTCAATGGTAGCGTGCGAGTAATTGATGGCGACACATCACCTCTTAAGCCACACGCAGTCGGCAGCTCTCGTGGGGTAATAAAGATCAGACCCGGCCTAACAATTGAGTACATCAAAGCGCATCTGCGCTGTGAACAGGCAACAATCACCGATGTGCGCATGCTCAGTAAAACACAGCTGCTTTTGACATTTGATACAGGCTCCTTATCGAAACGCTTGGTGTTTGAATATGAAGTCATCCATGTTCACGAATATCGGCCTCGCCCGGTCGCATGCTACAACTTTCATCGTTTGGGCCATATGTTGCTAAATACTGTTCCTTCCCGCCAGTATGCCGCGACTGTGACAAAGCTCCGCATGAAGTCGACTGAAACTGTAAGCAGTTTCCTCATTGCGGGGCTTGCGAAGCGTCCACACACATTTCACTCAGCCCTCATTGTCCTGAAAGAAATATATCAAAATCAGCCCTTCCTCGCAGCACTAACGATTCATCATCTACAATATCTGCCACACAGCCTACCCCTCCGATGCCTCAGAAAGTAACCTGGGCTCAAACAGCTGCTTCTTCCGATCTGACTCAGCTTATTAACAGCCTTCGCCAAGAAGTGCAGGAATTACGGCAGGAAAATCAGAGACTTCGCGACCTCATGCTGGACCAAAAGAAAGGGAATCGGTCTCCAACGCCAAGCCCCAGTCGGTCTCAAAATAAAAGAAAGAGCTGTTCTCCGACACGTCGTTCTAAACCGGTCACAGACAAGGACTCCACCTATTCTCACATTATTGGGCTCCTGCGACAATAACGGACTCAAGAATCTATTAAGCTGAAGCTACAATTCGGTCGGAGATGGTTAACACTCACACACAAGCCCTTGATACCATGAAAACTCGGTTTCAAAATGTATTTGATGAACTGCAGCGCAATGTACTCGCTGATGACAATAAGCGCCGCAAACCAGGGCCTTCCTCATGAGCTCTTTCGCTCAGGGGGTGCAGTGGAATTGTCGTAGTTTTAACCAAAGGTGCTCTGCTATCCGTAATTATGTTCAAAGGCATATCGCCCCTTGTTCATTCTTCTCCAGGAGACGCGCAGCATGTGCTCGCTTCCTGGTTACCGTGCTTTTCAGACACCAACCATCAAACATGAGCGGCAGCTTCCCAAAGGCCAGGCAGCGCTCCTGGTGCGTAATAACTGCCAGGCCACTCAATTAGACATTCCTGATCTCAGTTCTAATGCTCGCAAAATAGTATCTGTTAAAATTTGTCCTCGTGGCCAAAAGACCTTTGTGGCCATGTCTGCGTGTTTTCGCCCAGGAAATATTTCAGTTGGACCATACACATGGCTGGAGACGCTTAAGCAAGTGTCTAAGAACCTCCCTTTGCTCATCGAAGGTGATTTCAATGCTCATCACCCTGCCTGGGGTGCCCAAAAGGCGAATAAACGAGGAAAATATCTTTACGACGCTATTGAACTCTCTTCTGTAGAAATTTGTAACGCCCCCGACACCTCTACAAAATAGGACTACACAGAACGCAGGAAGACACGACCCCAGATCTCACCCTCTCCAGCCTGCAATTCGCACGGCACTGGACGGTATCCAGCCAGTCATGGGGCAGTGATCATTTCCCGATATTCGTGGCACTTCATCGAAGACGCCTCCAGACCAAAACAACAACAACGATGACTAATTAGAATACATTTCGTAGTAATGTTACTGGATCCTTCTCGACAGTTGAGGGCCTTCTGGACATTGTTCAACAGGCTCGTGAGCTGGCACGCGAAACAGTGCCATGCGAAGACCATACTCAACCGATGGATAACCGTTTGGGCAATTTATGGAAAACAGCAGACTATTCAGGTAGAAGATACCGCTCGCACGGCAAACGACACTCTGACCTCATGAAAATTAAGCGCCATTTTGAGCTTATCAATGAATATCAGCTCCAACTTCAAAGTGAAGCCCGGCAATGCACTTGCGAACGCCTTGGCCGTGTACCGGGTTTCCAAGGTCTATGGCGCATTTTTCGTAGCCTCAGCGGGAAAGGAAAGGGCAACTCTCCTCTAGCCGAGCTGTTCCTCAAAGCAGATCCGTCGGTTGTGGAAGACGAAGTTATTACCACTTTCTTTCCCCACGCTTCACTCACTCCGCCTACATCCTCGAAAGCCTGCACCATAACGCAACATGATCCGAATCTTGATCGCCCATTTAGCATAGCAGCCATCAAACACGGGCGTCCTTGATCGGCACCTGGCCATGACCAAATCACATGGAAAGAACTCCGCAACCTCGGATATGAAACCCAGGACGCAGTTGGGGCGGTAATCAATGACCTCTGGGCCTCAGGAAATGTTCTGGAGAAGCTTAAGCTGTCTCTCATTTATCCTATTCCGAAACATGGAAAATAGAAGACCCTCTGCAAGAACCTCTGGCCAATATCTTTAACGTCTACTTTATGTAAGCTCATTGAACACATGATTAACACATGCATGTCCCTTTCTGCGCTTGTTTCATTATGAATCTTTACCAACACGCCCAACTGGCAGTCATCCCTTTAATACTTTAATACTATAAGAACTAGCAGTAACCCAGATGACACCTCACCAGTAATTATAGAAGTCAGAAAAGCTTTGGAGAGCATGCGAAGAGGTAAAGCTGCTGATGAGAATCAGGTAACATCAGATCTGCTGATAGATGGAGGACAGATTGTGTTAGAAAAACTAGCCACTCTGTTTACGAGGTGTCTCCTGACGGGAAGAGTACCAGAGTCTTGGAAGAACGCTAACATCATCTTAATACCTAAGAAAGGAGATGACAAGGACTTGAATAATTACAGGCCGATCAGCTGGCTCTCTTTAGTATACAAGCTATTTACAAAGGTAACTGATAACAGAGTAAATAAAACATTACAATTCAATCAACCAAAGGAACAAGCAGGATTTCGAACAGGCTACACAACAATCGACCACATTCATATTATCAATCAGGTAATAGAGAAATGCTCAGAATATAACTAATCACTATACATAGCCTTCATAGATTACGAGAAGGCGTTTGATTCAGTAGAAATATCAGCCGTCATGCAGACACTGCTGAATCAGGGTGTCGATGAAGCATATATAAACATCCTGGAAGAAATCTACAGGGGATCAACTGCTACCACAGTGCTTCATAAAGAAAGCAACAGAATACCAATCAAGAAGCGTGTAAGGCAGGGGGACACAATCTCCCCAACGCTATTTACCGCGTGCTTACAGGAGGTTTTCAGAAGCCTAGAATGGGAACAGTTAGAGATAATAGTTATTGGAGAGTACCTTACTAACCTGCGCTTCGCCGATAACATTGCATTGCTGAGTAACTCAGGGGACGAATTGCAACTCTTGATTACGGGGTTAGACAAGGAGAGCATAAAGGTAGGTCTTAAAATTAATCTGCGGAAAACGAAAGTAATGTACAACAACCTCGAGAGAGAGCAGCGCTTCGAGATAGGTAATAGTCCACTCCAAGTTGTAAAAGACTATCTCTACTTGGAGCAGGTAATAACCGCGGAGCCGAACCACGAGATTGAAGTAACTAGAAGAATAAGAATGGGGTGGAGCACATTTGGCAAGCACTCTCAAATTATGACAGGTAGATTGCCACTATTCCTCAAGAGGAAGGTATACAACAGCTGTATCTTTCCGGTACTTAGCTACGGAGCAGAAACCTGGAGACTTACAAAGAGGGTTCAGCTTAAATTGATGACGACGCAGCGAGCAATGGGAAGAAAATGGTAGGTGTAACCTTAAGAGACAAGAAGAGAGCAGAGTGGATTAGGGAACAAACGGGGGTTAAGGATATCATAGTTGAAATCAAGAAGAGGAAATGGAAATGGGCCGGGCATGTAGCGCGTAGACAGGATAGCGGCTTGTCATTAAGGGTAACTAACTGTATTCCCAAAGAAGGCAAGCGGGTTAGGGGGAGACAGAAGGTTAGGTGGGCAGATGAGATTAAGAAGTTTGCGGGTATAAATTGGCAGCAGCAAGCACATGACCGGGTTAATTGGCGGAACATGGGAGAGGCCTTTGTCCTGCAGTGGACGTAGTCGGGCTGATGATGATGATGATGATGATGATGTTAATGATGATGAAGAACCCGGCCGGGATACCATCCAGCCCAAGCGAGTTTTCGCCATAACCTCGGCACCCACGACTGCCTTTGGTTGCCACGGCGCGTTATCAATCATACCTCAAGAAAGATGTTACCTGACTACTTGCTGGCCGTCGACATGCAGAAAGCGTTCGATAATGTTCACCGTAACGCCATTCTTGAAAAACTACCTAAGCGCTACTTAAGTCAGCGTGCGCAGATATGGATTCGAAATTTCCTTGCTGCTTGGCCCATTCGCTTAAGTGGTGCACCACCTGGATGGAGCCCGAAGACTTACTACTTGGGCAGATGTGTTCCACAGGGATCTATTTTAGGACCGATGCTGTTTAATCTGGCCATGAGCAGGGTAGCGAAAAACCTTGAACGGGACACCACGGCTAGATTTGCCATCTACGCCGATGATATTACTATATGGACCGAGGCATTGGATTATTCTGACAAAGAATCAATGCACACCGAGCTGCAGACAGCCCTCCTTAGTTTAGAGTCCACTCTAAAGGGAGTAGGCCTGCAGCTGGCTCCACATAAGACAGAACGTATAAGCATAGACGGCAAGAATCGCACCAACCCGAAAATGTGCATCTCGCTTCATATTGGATCACACACTATACAATCCAAAAACGGACAAATCAAAGTTTTAGGTTTACCAATAGCCAGCTGCAACAGCCCACAAAAGTGGGTACGTGGACTGCGGCAGGCATGGCCAGCCACGTTACACATGATACGTCGTCTGTCCAACAAATACGGAGGTGCACGACAACAAGCCTGTCACACTCTCGCATGAGCTGTGGCTGTTGGAAAGATTTTGTACGGCGCACCCATATACAAGTTTTCTCCAACGGACATCCAAAACTTGGAACGCCTTCATAGGGCTACTCTCTGTACCATCACGGGGCTCCCTAAACACATTAAGATATCCCCCCTTGAAAGCGCAGAGGGCTTGCCCCCTCTGGAAGACGACGTGAAGTCAGCACTCGGCACTACATCCACCTGGAAAACACGCCGCAAGGTCGTCGCCTTCTGGCCTGGCATTGTCAGCAGCATGATGATGCACCTCTTCTTAATCAGTCCTTACCCCCATGGGAAACTCCAATAGCCTCGTGACTGTTGCGTCGCCCCATATCTCGTCACAATAATTCTGCCCGCCAGTTTCTAGCCTCGTGACAACTCAGGGAAGCGAGCTTAGATACCAGTGACATATACACGGACGCTGGCATTTCCGATGGCTAAGCTTGTATAGCATGGATCTGCGCGCAGACAACCGAGTACACTGGGGCCTACAGGTGCGATCTACCGAACGGTACCCCTATGCATGCCGAACTACTTGCCATATGGGGAGTGACTGCAAGCCTCCCGTACACTATACAGAAACCGCTTCGTGTCTTTACCGACTCTCACGCTGCCTACTCGGAAATATTTCGCCCAGCGTCGGAGGATGCTACAGCTGCTGCTATTCAAAGCATCATTCGTAGGCATGAAAAAGCCGACCGGCCAATAGAAATTATCTGGACGCCGGGGCATACGGGTGTGCCCCCGGGGGCAATACGGCGGCACACGCCACTGCTGCTTCCGCAGGTGGGTCGACCAATCTTTCTCTGACCCCACCCCTCAGGGAGAACCCGTAGAGCTCTTAAGTCAAATGGCTCCTTCGGTAGCCACAATGCACTACGTACGCACGTTCCTGCGTCATGCTAGTAAAAAACGCATTGCGCAAGTTAAACCACCAGTCCTATTTTTCAGAAAACGTCCGCTTTCACGCTCCCAAGAAGTCTTCATTAATAAGGTCTACGCAAATTCTGCATACACACCATACTCTTTAGCGAAATGGCGACAACCGGATATTGCGACAGTGACGTGCAATCGCTGCAGGCTGCGCTGCCACGCAGACCTTCACCACTTACTGTGGCAGTGTTCCGCATTTGAAAAAGGGCGAATGGCCATACAAGCTTTGCAAACCACAAATTATCGTGAAGCGCTTCTTACGGACCCGGACACGGAGTTATTATTTGCCCGATATTGAAGTGGTTTAGGGGTCCGAAAAACCACAGTACTGACCGTAAACCGCCTCAGTACCAGTGATGGTGAATACAATAAGTGTAAAACCCGTGACACTGTGAATTAGTAGTGTAGTCAGAAAGTCCTGCTTATCCCCACAGAGTTCCTGTGCCCTCCCCCCTCCCCTGAATGACGTTCCATCCCATTCAAAGGGCCCACTGGGGACGGAATTGTTTGTGACGATTTTCACCGATTTGCGCAATAACAATACAATTGTCTGAGAATGATACTAGCTTCGGTGCTGCATGACGCTTTAGGAGAGAGGAGTGATGAGTACTTGTAAATCCGGTCAAGGCGAGCATGAGAACTGTACTCTTGTATAAGCCGTTGCCCGATTCGAGACCCCGAGGTCTATTAGTCCTGCATTATCTACAATACCGGATAGAAGCTCGCCACTCCTGTCTCTCTTTCCAGAAGGATTATTACGATCAATAGCTTCACATACGCAGTTGAAATCTACCATAAGTACCATGCATCTGTCAACGTCAATTAAATTACGCACTTTTTCAAACGATTCAAGTCGTTTCGGAACTTGATTAAGCGCAGATAGATTGATATTTCGCCACGGCGCTCCTTGCAACAAAAAATCACAGCATATATACCTGCCCTTTTCATCAACACTACTGCAGAATGCTAAACAGCTAGGGTAGGCTCTTTCTCAGAAACAACCACTAGCCCGCAGATAAACATTTTGCATGTGAGACACACACACACATTACACTGAGACAGAAAAGGCCGCAGGGCCTTCTCGGTCTCTTCCTCGCTCTCGATCTTTGTATATTGAATGGCGACAAAGTCGAGACACTTCCGATCGAGAAGTCTATGGAGCTGTGCCTGTTTCTGCGAAGACCTATGAGGCCGCGTACGTTCAAGGTAGCAAAAATAAGTCGCTCAGACTGCGCCATGGTGACTACATTCTAATGCGCTTATCGTCCCACTTGATCAGTTCCAAGAGTTGGCGCTGAGGCTTCCCGTTCACCCCCACCAGGCCTCCTAGATCGGGATTGGCGACACTTCCCTTGGGGCATGGACTTTCGGAGACGGCGTGACTTCCTAGTCACTGACGCTGAGTCACTCCCTTTGCTTTGCTTGAAGGCCAAACTGTACGCTGCGCGACGCTTCGGTATTGCTGCATCAATAGAGATCTGCATATCATCTTCTGACACTGCACCATGATGAAAAAAAAGCTGCTGCGGAGCTGCAGCGCAAGCAGGTGATGAACTTTCTGCGGCATCCAGCCCAGAGTGACTATCTTGTACTGGTGGTTCTTCGGCATCTTTATGGATCAGCGCAACAGCACTCTTCACTCCTACTTGTGCTAGGGGTTGTGCGGAGTCATTTTGGGTATGCTGCTTGCATAATTCACTTGGCTCTTTGCACGCAGAAATTTCAACTGTGTCAACAGCGGGTGACTTTTTTTCCTCTTCTGGATTCCTTGTGGTAGAGCCTGCAGCATATGACATTGACGGAGTGTCTCCCGTTGCGTCCAGAACCTCGCTTGCACTATAATGTGATCTTGTAGACGATGATCTGGCTGTTGTGTGCGCTGTCGCGGCTTCTTGGCGTATGTCATAACACAATCCTCGGCCGAATGACCGAAGTGGCGACAGTTGTCACAGCGAGGGGTCCTGCAGTTTCGACGGATGTGTCCGACCTTACAGCACCGAAGGCAACGTGGTGGGCGGCCAGGTATCAGGACGAGGCTTTTCACTTCACAGACAACAAGAATATGAGGAATATCAGCAACGCGAACTCTATCAGCAAGGAACAAAACAGCATCCCTATTTAGCGTCTGCATTTATTCCATGTCCGCTACTTTCCAGCTTTCTTGAGATATTGTCTTGATCTTCCCAAAAGATCGCAGTGCCTCGCGAACATAGGCGTCCTCCAAGCGTTCTTTGTTTATTGCCTTTTTTACTACAGATAAAGAAAGTCTAACAATCGTACCCGTTTCAGACGTATTAATACATCAAACAAAGATATCACATCATCACAGTCATTCCTCTAACACATCACGTGCGATGACTATAATTTATACGAAACACTCATAAACAGATGGTACTCTATTATAATAATGTCTATGACCTAGCAAGCTGCACTACACCAAATGTAGGCCAAATAAAAAGATAACATCAAAATGCTGAGCGAAATTTTCAAAGGGCAAAAATCGTATTCCGTGCGGATTAAGAGGTCTATCTGTCTTTAAAGTCTCCTGCAATATGTCCCAGAAGAATATGACATTCTTACAATAAATAAATAAACACACGTTCAATAGAGCGTACGTTGCCAGGAGAGCTAACGGCAAGCCTTTTTATATACATTATACACCGTCTGGCAGTCCTCATAGCTTCGAAACTTTAACGCGTTTTCGTTATCAGTGGCGACATGACGCGACAGGCTCGCGTTGGGCCCCCGCGAAGCGCCGCCTCTACGGAGTGTGGTTCCTCCGGCGCGCACGCTTATCAGACTCGTAATTCAGGAGAGGACGAAGGTCCCTTCGCACGCTGCCACGGCTGCGTTTACAGTGCTTACAGGCAACAAACAAACGAAAGCAGCGCACTGCTGACGCACGACGCAGGAAGAATTGTGGCAGTTGTTTGTGCTTGTCCTGTGTATACTTGTGCACTCGTTTCGTGCGTCTTTTTTCTTGTTGGAACAGCGCGCTTTAAGTGTCGAACTGCGACAGTTGCTGGCCCGCGTTCGTCCTGGGTAGGCTAATTTCGTGCGTGGTTTGTGCTTGAAATGTGCGCTGCAATTTTTTAGCTGCTTGCCGTTCCAGACGTGTCTTTGCAATTAGTTGCTGTTACTAAAACAATGCACAATAAACGTCCAAATACCTCTGTAAAGATACGTTCCACTTTCGGATCTTTCGGATCCTATATACGGGGTGCAGCCGCGTTTTTATTTTTTTCAGAGGTTCCGGCACCAACTTGCCCAACGTTCAGCGCTTGTCTGCACTAAACGTTGTCCAATGCCAACCTTAGCCTTTATTCATGATAATGGGGCACTATAACAGTATTTGACAGCATGCCTTATTTGCTTTACAGAAACATTGTGGCACTGTGTGCGTTCGCGAATGTTTCTTCGTTGTGTGCGCGCCGCAGTAAGCTTGGACTAAAAAGACACAATTATGAACATGCAACTTGCGTGGTCTTTATTTGAATTTAAAACAAAGCACTCAGTAGTGACTGCTGAGCAGCTGAGCGGATTTAACACAGCAAAACAAATGGGAATGAATTCAGGAATGATTTAGAATGGAACAACCGCCTGAACTTGCTTATTCTCGATGATATTTGATTACAACAGAGAGGTCTCGCTTCCGGCATCGAAAGGCACTCGTGACGCTTCCTAATTCATGTCCCCAGCGGTAGCAATGATGGTGCTCATTTCAGACAGCAGTTAATGCATGGTGTCAGCAGTGTGTTCCGCCGCAGCATGTCCAATTCGTTGACGATGGGGGCGTGGCATCACAAGATCCAGATTGAGCTGAATAAAACAGAGGCTGATGTGTCATACGTTTTTCTATTATTTTCTTGTCTGAAAAGAGCAGTACTGCAGTGTTTGCTTTGTTTACCATGCCCCGTATACCAGAAAAGGGGTGACTTAAGATTATTGAAGTGTGTTATAAAAACTACACTACATTTTGT
>WOVY01005986.1:0-18102 GCA_013436015.1 Rhipicephalus annulatus | reverse complement strand
TTTTCTTAGAGTTTCTAAGTGTTTACACTGAATTAACATGTGAAGGACGGTTAAGGATTCACTACATCTGTCACATAATGGTGGATCGCCACCAGACAACAGATAAGTGTGTGTCGTGTATGTGTGTCCTGTCCTGAGTCTCTTTAGTGTTACCTCTGTATGACGCGATTTTGATACGGGCAGCCAATGACCAAGATGTGGCTTAATAATGTGTAGTTTGTTTGTGTGTGTGTATTCCACTTGCTCTGCCAGTTGTCCCTGAGGTTTCGTTTGAGATACGGCTTAAGATCGAGGGCCGGGATTGATATGGGTGTAGGGGCAGTGCTTTTGTGGGCGGATGGAGCGAGCTGATCCGCCCTCACGTTGCCTTGGATTTCACGGTGCCCTGGCACCCAGCACACTACAACATGTTGTTTGAGTGTGCAGAGTGTGCACAAAATGGAGTAAAGTGAGATGAGTACCGGGTTTTTTTTTGTTTTTAAGACTGTGCAGAGCCGTTACTACACTGAGGCAGTCTGTATAAATTACTGCTTTTTGTATGTGTAATTGTTTGATGTGTTTAGCTGCCACAAGTATCGCGTAAGCTCCGCTGTGAAGATACTTGTGCCTGGATGTAGAGGCCAGCATCTGAAAAGGATGGGCCGACAACAGCGTAGGACACAGAGGAGTTGGACTTGGAGGCATCTGTAAAGAACTCAGGACGTGTGTATTTGTGTTGAAGTTCCAGGAAGTATGTTCGGATATGGGCAATAGGCGCATGTTTTGTAACTTCAAGAAAGGACACATCACAGTCTATAGTCTGTCATTGCCACGGTGGCAGATATGCTACGGGAGCCATTAAACTGTGTTCAAGTGAGACTCCAGTTTCCTCAGCTAGACTTTTCAGGCGAACTGAGAAGGGCTGCCTCATCGAAGGCCTGTTTTGAAACAGAATGGAGCTCAACAAATCATTAATAACAGAGTATGAGGGGTGCTTCTTATCTGCTTTCACTTTAAGGAAATAAACAAAGGACATGTAAGTTCTCTGCAGATGAAGCGACCACTCATTTGACTCAACATAAAGGTTTTCTACGGGGCTGGTGCGAAAAGCACCCGTGGAAAGGTGGATGCCCAAATGGTGCACGGGGTCCAGCATCTTCAAAGCACTTTGTGTTGCAGACTGATAAACAATGGCCCCATAATCTAAGGGGTGCGAATGAGGCTTCGATACAGATTCATGAGACATTGCCTGTCACTACCCCCACGTACGTGACAACACTTTTAAACATTCATGGCTTTTAAACATTTTGTTTTTGATACTTGATGTGTGGTACGAAGGTCAACTTGTTGTCCAAGATTAATTCTAAGAATTTATGCTCCGCATTGACAGACAGACGTTCACCGTTCAACTCAATGTCGGGTTCTGAGTGCATGCCTCTCTTTCGGGAGAACAAGAAAACACGTGCTCTTTTGTGGGTTCAGTCGGAATCCGTTTTCCTCTGCCCATTTGGAGACCTTCTTTAAACCTAACTGAACCTGTCGGCTCACACATTACCAGATTGCAAGATCTAAAGCCGAGCTGGACGTCGTCGACATATGTACAATAAAACATATTGCGAGGGATGGACAAGTGCAAGGAATTCATCTTGATGAGAAAAAGTGTGCAGCTAGTACACCACCTTGTGGCACGCCTGTTTCCTGAACGAATGTTTGGGAAAGGAACCGTGCCCACTCGGACACAGAATGTCCGGTTTGACAGGTAACTTTTCGATTATGTGGAAACATTCTTCCGCGCATGCCAAGGTGGACAGGTCTCTTAGAATTCCGAACGCCATGTTGTATCATAAGCCTTTTCGATAGCGAGGAATACTGAGAGAAAATATTGTTTATGGACGAAGGCGTCCCTGATCTGTGCCTCGATACGAACAAAGGTGGGTCTGTGGTGGATCTACTTTCTCGAAACCCGCACTGAACTGGTCGAGCAAATTGTTTGTTTCAAGGAAATGTACAAGTCTGCAGTTTATCATTTTTTTCGAAGAATTTTGCACAAGCAGACTCGTGAGTGCAATAGGCGTATAAACTCGAAGGTTTTAAAGAAGGGTCCCTTGCCCTCTTTCAAAATGGGAATTATAATAGCCTCTTTCCAGGAGTTATGGATAGTGCCAGAAAACCAGATAGCATTGTACAAACAAAGTAAGGTTTTTCGTGTTTCGATCGGTAGGTTTTTTAAACATTTCATAACGACACGGTCGGAACCTGGGGCAGAAGTACTGCAGGAGTTTAGAGACATTCGCAGCTCAGCTAGACTGAAAGCTTGATTATATGCCTCGTATCTAGTGCATTTGTGTTCGAGTTTTTGCTTTTCTATTCTTGTTCTGTATTTTGGAAAGTGTCAGTATAGTGAGATGAGCTGGACACCTGTTCGAAGTGTGCACCAAGGAAGTTTGCCTGATCTTTCACGGTGTCACCCTGAGTGTTTTACGAGTGGAAGTGAGTGTACTTGTTTTCCGGCTATCCTACCGACCCATGTTCCAGACTTTAGCTTCCTGTGTGTATGAATTGATCCCTGACAAAAACTTCTGCCAGCTTTCTCTTCTGGCCTGCCGACGCGTTTCTCCTGCCTTGAGACTTTATTTTCTTGAAGGTGTCAAGATTTTCGGCTGTCGGTAAGTTTCGAAGCAGCCTCTAAGCTCTGTTTTGCTGTTTGCGCGCGTTTCGGCATTTAGAGTTCCACCATGGCACACGCCGTTTTCCAGGGTGTCCATTTGTTTGTGGGATGCATTTTGTTGCAGCATCAATCAAAAATGCTGTGAAGTAGTTGACAGCAACATCAATGCTCAAAGTACTTATGTCATTCCAACCTAGACGAGCGATGGTATAAAAGTGTTCCCAGTCGGCTCTGTTTATGAGCCACTTGGGAACACGTGATGGACACTCAGTTATTGTATTTGTGCTCAAAACTATGGGGAAGTGGTCACTTCCGTACAGATTACTGACGACTTTCCACTGGAGTAGAGGCACAAGAGATGGAGCTACTATGCTTAGGTCTATGGAGGAGTAGGTGTTATTGGCGAGATTATAATAGGTTGGTTCTTTTCGATTTAGGAGACACGCGCTCGAGGAGAGAAGGAACTGTTCAATCAGTCGACCTCGCGCGTCATACCGAGAGTCACCCCATAGCCTGCTATGAGCATTAAAGTCTCCAAGGAGAACATAAGGTTCCGAAAGTTCATCAATTAAAGAGTGTAAATCACGTTTTTGCAGCTGATAGCTAGGAGGAGTGTAGATAGTGCAGATTGTGATCAGTTTATCAAAAAGAACTGCTCGAACAGCCACTGCCCCAAGGGATGTTTGGAGTTGTAAGTGTGTGCATGCAATTCCTTGATTCACTATGATGGCAACACCCTCCGGAGGATGTCATAGCATCAATACGGTCCTTTCGGAAAATAACATATTTACGAAGAAAATTTGTGTGTTTTGAATTAAGGTGTGTTTCTCGTACACACAGCACTTTTGGTGAGTGTTTGTGTAAGAGTTCTTGGATGTCGTCAAGGTTTCTGAGAAGGCCCCTGACGTTCCATTGTATAATTTGAGTGTTCATGGTGAATGTAAAATAGTGCTGTGTGTACGAAAAGCGAGTGGCTGTTCAGACAGGGAGTTTGAGTTCACATAACAGGGCCGTCACCAGGCCCTGTTATCGGCTTTTTTGTTTTCTTGGCGCGCTCCAAGGAGCCACGCCGCTCTTTCGGCACCAAGGGTACCGACGTATCCATTGCCTCCTCGGAGGCACTGGATGCCCGCCGTGCGGGCTGCTAGTTCGAATTTCGGGGCCTCGCCTGGTGAGGCGAGGCCTTGAGACCCGAGGACTCTGGAGTCTCCAGTCTCTGTTTGGGAGTAGGCGGTGTAGCCTGGGCTACAACCGCCTTGGGGGCAGGTTGCCACAAACCTCCGGCTCGGTATGCGCGGGCCGAAGGAGTGGCGAGGGCTGGTGCGGCGGTGCCCCCCTGACGCGCCGCATCAGCGTATGTAGCTCCATAGAATGGAGCGACTCTTCGCCGTGCTTCCTTAAATGTAATGTTCTCCTTCACCTTCAACGTAATTATTTCTTTTTTTCCAGTATGTGCAGGAGCGTGAATATGCGGCATGGTTTCCTTCGCAGTTTACAACAGTGTGGCGGTTGTTTGCAGTTCTCAGACACGTGGCCTAGGACTCCACATTGTGCACAAGTCTGGCGACCACGACAGGTTTTTAGAGCCATGGCCATACCTCTGGCATTGGAAGCAACGACGAGGAATTTGGTATGTACGGCCTGATAGATGTCTTTGTGTACCCTGTTTGAATAGATTCCGGTAGTTTACTGGATGCAAATGTGAGTATTAAGTGTTTTGTCGGTGTTTCCTTATTATCTCTTCTGATGATGATTCTCTGTACATTAGTGACATTTTGGCTCTTCCACCCCTCCAAAAGTTCAGTCTCAGTCAAGTCAAGTAAGTACATGTCAGATACCACTCCGCGAGTTGTGTTCATTGATCTATGTGGTGTTATGGTTACTGGTATGCCACCAAAATCTGAAAGACGGTCTAGCTTTTTAAATTGTTCTTTGTCGCGGATTTCAAGAAGAAGGTCTCCACTAGCCATTTTAGTTACCTTGTATCCTTGCCAAGAGTTTCGGTAAGACATCTAGAAACCAGGAAAGGAGAGACGGTTCTGGCTTGCTTCCAGTTTTCTCACAATGAATGACGTGGAAAATGGGGAAAAGTTTCTGTTGGCTGGTTAAAAAAGTTAGATATCATCGGTGCGTACCCGCTTTAAGCCGGTACGATCAGAGAGAAGAGGGAATGCTCCATGCATGCTGGTCCTATTTTTGTTCAGCAGCGTTGGCGGCCACCCACCACGGAGCCCAACAAGGGGACGCTGCAAGTTTGCAGGAGCTGAAAGCTTGCAGACGTCAGCCGTACAACACTGCCATAACCCAATGCGCCTAGACCAAGGTAGGCCCATTTGCACAGGGTTAACCCTTGCCGCCAGGAAGAATGGAAGGTAAACAGAAGAGAGTAGACGACAGGACAAATAGATAGTGAGAGATAAAGACGAAGATGTAGGCAGAGAGAGATAGGAAAAGGCGACCACCGATTTCCCCTGGTGGGGTCAGCCCAGGGGTGCCGTCTACGTGAAGCCGGGGCCAAAGGGGTGTGTTGCCTCTGCCGGGGGGCCTTAAAGGTCCAATCACCCAGCGTCGGCTCAACCCCCAGGATCCCTTTTTCCCCGGACAACGGCAAAGCCACGCACGGCTAGGCGTGGGAGGGAGTAGAAACTCCCCGTTAGCTCGGGTCCGTGGTGTCGCTACACACCAAACGCCTACTTGCGCAGGCGCCCCTGCGGGGGGATCAACTTGAAAAAATATGAACAGGCAAGTGATAGCGCGTCTCCAGGCTATCGTGCCTAATGATATAAAGGATGTTAGACTCAACCCACGGAAGAATATCTTGGCCATAGACGTTGAGCACGCGGCTGCACCACATACCTGGCGAACTGCCTCGGAGCTTGGAGGCATCAATCTCAGTGCCTACATTCCACAGGATAGTGACACGACGGCGGGCGTCATTTATGACGCAGTCCTTCCTGTGCTGATAAAGCCAGCTACTGAGTCAACGGACATATTGCAAGTATACCAGCTTGGCAAATCCCACTGCATCAAGTTGACCTTCAGAGGTGATTGTATCCCATCACATGTAAAGTTTGGTCACTTTCGTCACGTTGTCCAACCTTACATCCCAAGGCCACTACAGTGCCACAGCTGTCTGAAACTGGCTCATGTTAGTGCTGTGTGTAGCAACAAGCAAGCATTCCAACGTTGCGCCGGACCCCACAAAGGAGAGGCTTACCAAGCACTCTCCTAAAATGCAGCAACTGCAACGGGAACCATGAGACCTCATCCAAAAATTGCCCGGTACTCAAGAAGAAGAGGAGCATTCTGAGGAAATGGTGAAATAAGGCCTTCACTTACACCGCCACTGCCACCACTACCACCACCACAGTGACCTCTCCCGCCCCCGCCACCAAGTGGTGTACGTCCAGAGGTGCCGGAAGACACTCTGGCGCAACAGGGAACATCTGGCTCTGACTGGCCCGCTTTAACCGCGGGTACATGCGTCTACGGAACATCGACATCTTCAGTCAACAACGAATATGCCCCCAGCAGGCAGTCGATCCACCCAAGAGGTACCAGTTTTCTCGGTATTGAGGTCGTTCATGAGTCTTATTCGTACTCTATTGGCTAGTCTACAGATCCTTGCCGCTAAAACGCGCACTGCAAGTCTTTGACACACTAGAACCAATTCTTGCCGGACTTCAGTAACAAGATGGCGCACCATAGGCCACATCAGTCTTTTCGAGAAAAAGTCAAGCGTGCTTCCATAAATCAGTGGAACGCCACAGGTCTACAGTCAAGAATGGCTGAGTTTCGACAGTCCAACGCTGATGATATCTGCATTTGGGCGTCCGGCGTGACAAGGCCTTAAGTGCGCGCAAGGATACAAAAAGCGGCAACGATGACATCGACATACCTTCGCGAGCAAATGTTGACTATCACCACAAAAAAATGCGCAGCGGTGGCGTTTACACGCAAACCGTTGTCTTTTTACCCATTGTACATCGATGGCAGAGCAATCGCATATAAGAGCAGTCATAGATTCTTAGGTGCCATCGTATATCGTGACCTAACCTGGAGCCCACATGTCGCATACCGGAAGAAAAGCTCATTGGCATTGAGAATGTATTCAAGTTCGTCGCCGGAAAATCAAGGGGCCCACCCGTGCACTTTATGTTGCAGCTTTATACAGCCCTCTTTCTCGGAATTCTCCGGTACAGCCTTCCTGTCCTGTCCAACACGTGCAAGACTAACATCCGTGCACTACAAAGCGTACAAGCACAAGCACTTCGGACATGTCTTGGCCTTCCAAGATGCTCATTGACAGTGGCAACTATTGTCATCGCACAAGAACAGCCGGTCACAACGCATATCATTGTCGAGACGCTGAGAGCGCACATTCGGCATTTATCACGGCTACCGTCACATCATTTAGCTTCTTAGACAGCGCGGAGGCCCATAATTTGTTCTGGGGTATTGTGACAAAACATCGGGACATATTATCGTCTGGCTTCAAACATGCGACGCATCCAGCAGCTGCGTTATGGAGTATCCGTCAACCTGACGTGCGCTTATCAGTTCCTGGAATCATTAAAAGGCATGCATGTCACCGCTAGCCCTGAAGCAATTGACTTTGTGACTGTTGGACGAAAGGTACTTCGACCGCATACATGTTTACACCGATGGCTCCACTAATTCCAACAGCTCTACAGGAGCAGTGGTTTTCCATCTGATAATGTGTTGCTTCAATACAAGTTCTCTCACACCACGACGTCGACAGCAGCAGAGCTCGCAGCGCTTCAAGGCGCAGTAAAGTACATTCTTCGGCAGCAAACCTAACCAATGGGTCATGGGCTGACTCGAGGTCAGCCTTACAGACACCACGGTTTGCTATGCAGCACGGGTTACACGAACAATTCGTATATCGGATAAGACACGACTACCACGAAGCGCTCAAGAAAGGTCACGATATTGTATTTCAGTGGTTGCCGAGTGATTGCGGAATCGTCGGCAACGACCGCGCGGATGAAGCTGCCCGATCGGCTCATGACCAAGACCTGCGTACGCCCATACCACTCTTGAGAACGGACGCTGCAAAACGACTACAATCACTTGCTTGCCGTATAACTCTCCTACAATGGAATACACCGGGTTTCTCCAACACGCACCTGTATTCGATTGACCCACACTTGCAACTTCGTTTGCCATACGGGCTCCCACGATGCGCTGAAACTTTACTGTATCGCATGAGGTTGGGCGTGGCATTTACGAATGCGTACTCCTCGTCTCCTTGGAATGGCGAGCACTTCGGCATGCAACATCTGCGCCTGTGAGAAAACGCTCGACCACATTCTATGTCATTGCCCAGCATACCAGTCTGAACGACGTATTATGGAAGCCAAGCTCCGTCAGCCGGATTCACGACCGCTTACAGAAGAGAAGGTCCTGGCATCTTGACTGACGGTCTCCCATACACGCAACGCCTTCTTAAAGACCACCAGAATTCACGACCCGCTTGTGAAAGAACAGTGTGACATCATGCTGTGTAGTCTCGAGCTGACTATACATCCTTCTATTTCTTACTCCTCTTCTTTTCTATCTCTTTCCTTTCTATTATTCTCCCTTTCCCCCCACTCCAAGTGTAGGGTAGCCAAACGAGCCAAGCTTGGTTAACCTCCCTGCCTTTCCTCTTTATTTGTGTCTCTCTTTTACTTTCTCTCTCTCTGTGTATACATGCTTCACAAAATATGTGACATGAAATATTGCAGTAGTATTGCATGGTACAAGCATGTATTGCCAACGGGTATCAGAATATGTGATTATCATAATGGCTCCGCAGCTGAAAGCTGGTACCACACTAAAAAAGGCGTATATTCGCTGAAGGCCATGCATAGAGGGTGCATAGCAAATTCGAAATTGTTTCACCCACTTAAGTGAGCGACATGCGCACTAGGAATAGAATGTAGCTAGCGCGTTCAACTCCTATAGGGGGGAAGCTTTAGGGTCCTCGAATCTCTTACTATGGTTTCTCAAGTAAAGTGTATATTTCTCAAATGATAAATGGAAGCGTGACAAGATACACGAGGAAGAGAAAGAAACCGTGAACAAAAAGTTTGCGCTAGACGTATACAAGAAAAAAGCTGTGTTTCGGGGGTGCAGAGGCATGCGTCTTCAAGAAAGAATGTGTGACCTATTTGCCAACGCAAGATGAATGGATGCGTAGATACGGTAGTGGTGACACTTGCGTATGGCGGCAGAGGAAACCGCTGAAAAGTACCAAATGCCACCTTACCGATACGCAGTAACCAAAAGACTGAAATGCCGATCGGAATGAAGAAGCTATTCCCTTAACTTTTTAATTTGCGCGTGTATGTTTCCTCTTGATTTAGTATTGAGACATTCTAGAGGATGGCGAGATTGAAGTTCATTAGAGGAAAGCAGCTACCACGCAATATACTCGTTACTTTTATTTGATATATTAGTGGGGTCACGACATGCTATCTACCGATAGTCTCATTCTAACAAAATGGCGAATAGTTCTTTTATTATATAGCCTGTATTACTCTAAATCTCCAAAGGGGTTCACAAGACCACTCAATTTTCGACCAATACCCCACAGTGTCGAGTATGAGCCACAAGAGAAGGTGAATAAGGTCAAAAAGAAGAGTAAGAAAGAAAACACGCTGTGGCAAAAAGGTGGCTGTCCAGAGCGAAAAAACTTGAGTGGCTTCGTTTATTCTTAACGGAAGCATCTACTGAGGCAGAACAGACGTTGATAGAACAGAGGGTGTGATAAAAACGTTGAGAAGCAATTCTGGTGAGTTTTACGAAAATAGTATACAGTACGCGAATAAACGATACTCTAAGTAAACACAAACAAATTACAAGCCTTTCCTCACCATTAAGATCAATCAACAAAATAAATAACACAATACACCGAGAATTAGAAATACCTCACGTCTCACGCACTTGCAATACCAAGAGAGGTTGCAAAATAATGTGTAACGTTACAAACCACGGAGACGTAACACGTCCGCATGAACTAGGTATTATAATATTGCCTCTCAATGCTGTAGAATGCTTGATTTAGTGTGAAGCGAATGTTTCAACTTGTGTAGGCACTGGAGCATCCTGCGGTGTACTCAGTGTCTTAGTGGCCATTCCATCAAATAGATTAACCGCGGGGCGGCAACTGACTGAGTCATGGTACTGTGATTGGCTAGTTCCTTCATGTGCTGTCATCGACCTGCTTGTATGGGTGCATCAGTCATGCAGTACCTTATATGGCTGTTTAATTCACCGCTTTGCTCAGTATTAAATGTTATCTAAGTATGCTTACGCCATTTAGCAGAAATATTTCGCTTCGCTGAAGTAGTGGGAGAAGGAACCCTGGAAAACGAAACAGCTGGCTACATTATGCTCAAAGATATAAATTTTCTGTTCGCTACTCGGCATAATTTGACAAAGAGTATTCGTAAGTTTTCCACGCTCTCTACAGAAGCTTTTCAGACCCTTTCCGAGTGTGTCCTTAACGCTAAAGATATACGAGGTCATTCGTTGAATCTGCTAACTCTGCGTCAGTGCGCTTTGGCTATATGTAGTGCGCTTGCCACAAAAACACACATCTTGTCAATGATCACAAACTATCACTAACCTTGTCAATGACAGAACTAAAGATGGCCGCAAATAAAGGAACAAAAAAACATGATACAAATAAAAATGGTACAGGGATGTTTTCATTTTTAGCTGGGCCGGCATAGAGTACAGGTCGACAGACTGACCTCCAGCTACCCCAATTCGAAGTTTTTTTACGAGCAAACATAGTGCGTACTCACACAAGTGACAAGTCAGCGCAAAATTGCAGCTTGTCTGTTTGACGACCTTCGCAAGCGTGTTTTACTCAGGCCCATATCTTCATAACAATATTATCGTTGAACCTATGGGCATGCATAATTAGTTAGCTGAGCACTTTCGTTCGTTGTAAAAGTGCAAAGTGCCGGCCCTCCTGGAAAAACGTCTAGCACGCACTACTGGAGGCTGATCACAAAAATTTAGTGAGACTTTCTCCAACAATGATTATGCTCAATGCGCTCGTCCACAAAAGGGAGACTCACATGACGACCACCAAAAGTTCGAAATGCTTAACAAGACGAGAAACTTGGGCTAGTTGGTGATTGTTCTTTTTGACTTACAGGAGTGTAGGGACGAGGAAGAAGAAGGGTCGAAGGTGACGACACAAGGGCTGCTTCACTAAAAAATACTACCTGAGGCCGAAGGCTGTGCGTCACCTCGTCAGACACGACAAGCCAAGGTATAGCGGCTAGCAGCCAGGGGCTTATAGGCGTTTTTTTTTCCCGGTGGCGATAAGACGCACCACCTTGACCTGTAGAAGGTATGGGCAGGCAAGAAGATCAGGTCGCGTGTGGTATCATGCTTTGTATGCTACGACCCGAAAATTGGGGGGAGGGGGCACCCTCTGGCTATGTCACTGCTAGGCGTTCGTGATGGCCTCGCCCATTTCGTATCGCAAGGACCAGGCATGTACTAGCCCAACGGTTAACAATAGGAGCACGCCACCAGACGCCCATTATAAAACCAGAAATCGCAGAAGACTCGTGCTTTTCTGTTATCAGGGCGCGTTGAAGCGCATAAATTCTCACAGGCGGCTTTGTGGTCGACCTTTATTGTTGTGTTCAGTGAAGTGGGGGAAAGCATGACTGTTATAGGGTGTGCGCGATTGATATCAATGAAGTGTGGGAACTGATCAGCTAGTAATATGTAAAATCACAGGAAATTGCCCACCAGGGGTCATTGGTTATCCACCCGTTGATGTAATACATAACGAGAAACCATCAAAACTAAACTTTATTTTGTACAGAGGGGACATCATGTGCAGAACACATGTATTTGAACGCTTTATTACATTGTGTGTAACATAGCACCTTGAATTCTGTGCTTACAGTCACAAACTGCTGAAAAGTTGGGCCCTGAAGAACGTCGTTCTCTTTTTTCTTTTATCGCTATGTAGCCTGAGAAATCCAAAGGCGACGTCCAAATTGTGCTGGCCTACCCGGGCATTGAAAACAAGATTGCTCAGTTGATCAAAAACAGTAATAGAAGTGATACTTCTAAATAAATACGGAGACACTTTGTGACTGCGGACAATCTTGGCGGACAAGGCAACGCTTTCATGACTTTTTATTTCGTAAAGGGGCCTTCATACTGATAAATTTAACCTGCCTCGAATCTTCCTACGATTGGCAGTCATAAATGAGAAACGCCTTTCGATTATATGGCATAGTATTACTCTGCTGGCATAGTATTACTCTGCTGTGGTCCTGAGGATAAGTCCGGGAGTGACGCTGGCTGCTTCCACGTCAGGATGGAAAGGCTAAGTCTCTCATCTGCCACATTGTCTTCTCAATTTCTGGAGTTGGTCCACCAGCAGGCCACTGCGCGGTGCACGCTGTGGTTATGTAACTATTGCAATATTGTGGCAGTGAGCTGTGCGACTTTGTGTGTGTGTGTGTCCTCCACCACTTACACTTTTCCTATATGTCCCACTACCAAACTTACCCAATCCATTCTCCTCTATGGGGTAGCATACATGTTTTTCACAAGTGGTTAACATTCGTTCCTTGCTCTCATGTTCCTGTTCCTTCGATATTTTTCTTACCTGCCTTACTTCTGTGCTCCTTGCTTCTTCACTTACTTTTCGTGGGTCACATGTGTAACAAATGAAATCGTATGCCACCTTATTTATTGATTGATTTTTATTTGGTAATACCGCCAACCCTCATAGACGGTCATAACAGAAAGGACGTACATAAAGAATGTACAATGTTCCAAAAGTTTCTTAATACCTTGACAACTCACAATGAAAACTGGTATTCTCCTAATTAACAACACAACATTAAAATATTTCAAGAACAATTCAAAACTCGCAGTCATTTTTCAAAATAACTGCTATGAACATGAAGGCGCTTACATCGCTCGGCACTGGAAAAAGTTAATTGAACAATCACGTAAACGCGCTTCTACAGCATTTTCGAAGTCAGTGATATCTTTTAAACAACAATTTCGTTCGGCAATTCGTTCCACATTTCTATGACATCTAAAAAAATATCTAAATGTGTCAGTATTTGTACGGTATGGTTTAAGACACAATCGTGGTTAGTTTGGGATTTTTTTGCCTGGAGAATGTAAATATTTGAGCTTATCTATCTTACAATACTTTCAGCCTATGTTTATTTCTACGTAGTTTAAGAGGATCTAGGTTGCATCTTCATAACATCAGTGTGGTTGATTCCTTCCTTCGGTACGGTGAACAAATAAAGCGCGCTGGTAGTCTCTGTATTCTTTCTAGCTTCTCCTTAAGAGTAACTTGACGGAAACTCCAAACAACGGATGAATATTCCATTACTGTCCTAATGAAGGTGGTGTATGCAATATGTTTTACATCGCACGATGCAGCTTCTACCTGAATAAATAAAACATTTGATAGGCTTTCGTGCAAACGTTATCTATATGCTCATTCCATGTTAATATTTGCGTAATTGTTACCGTATGGTACTTGAACTGGGCCGTATTTACCAACAAGTTTTCACCTATGCTGTACACAAAGGAATCGATTGTTTTCTTTTTGCCCATGTATGTAAATGTAGATTTAGAATAATTTATTGCCGTTTTTCATTTCCTACACCAGTTGTCTAAGCTTTGCAGTAGTCTGAATTTTGATTTGGTTGCCTAGTTTGGTAGTGTCGGCATAGATTGAGCAAGTCATCTGCAAAAAGTTAACATGAACTCCCTTCTTCTGCCACACTATTGATATCATAGATGTGCAGGAGAAGTGATAGTGGTCCCAACACACAGCCTTGGGGCATTCCAGAAAGTACCACCAATGGTTTGTGATAGTGACCTTCGGGTTTTCACTGCCAGCGTACGACTGTGTTAATAGCTTCAATACTTTGTTACAGCTCATTTATTCCTGCATGACGTAATTGGACGATGATTTGGACATGGGATACTTTGTCAAACACTTTCGCGAAATCCACTCATATCACATCAACCTTTTGACTTGTATCTATAGTACTAGCAAAATCATGAATTGTTTCTATTAACTGGGTGACGGTTGATAACCTCGGCCTGAAGTGTGGCAGCTTGGGCTAGTTGGTATGGCATGACGATAGTTATAGCGCGAGAACATAATGACGACACAGAGACGAGAAGGTGTCTTTCGTGTCCTTCTTGTCTCTGTGTCGTCGTTTTGTTCCCTTCCTGAAGGCATGTTGGTAATGGTACAGCAGAGCATTCTGATCCAGAAATGCGAGTATGTGTTTTGCAATTATGTGTTCAAACACTTCTCTAGATAAAAACACTTTTGCAATTATGTGTTCAAACAATTTCCTAGATAGGAATAAATCCACGTTCACTTACTCACGTGGATACAAAGTGAGTACGTATGTTTTCAACCGTTCTCTTAACACAAGGAAACGCAGACACCAACCACCATGTGGCTACGTCATGGCAGTACCCAGCGTCATAAGTGACATTTTGCTCACAAATTCGTCTCTCCCAACAGCTCTCGTATAGTGAGCTATAGACAGATTTTTAGGGGCGAAGCTTCTTATAGCGGCACCCGTTCATCCCTCGTAGCCGTTGTAGTGTGTAACAAGTATAACACTTTCACCTCCAAGGTGGTGCCGGTGAGAAATTTCTTCTAGGAGCGTTGTTGAACAATAAAAGATAGTGCTCAATGTACATGCCAATGGCTGCTAAAGTGGAATGGGAGACAGGAGCATTCGGCTTTAGTTAACGCGCACACTGCAATCCTCATTAGCAGCCATTGGCATGTACATTGAGCACTATATGACAATAAAGGGTTGCTACGTTATACTCGCTGGGTGTAACCTCCTTAGTTTTAAAAAGGTTTAGCGAACGTTGAGCCGCAGTGCCATGAATACAGTGAACTAGTAAATACCATGAACTCGAGGTGGTTAAAGGTGGGAAGTAGACCCGAAGCGCAAGCCGTAAGAAATTGTGCGTGTGCCACCTCTCGTTTAGTCCTTGGAATGCCCGCTGGATGACGGTGCCTTCTATATGGGGAATATATGATGAAAAGATGCGAGATGGTGGTACTTGGAGTGTTGAATAGATGTACGAACGGACACACAGACAGATGCATGGATGGACGCATGAACGGACGCAGGGGCGGATGCATGAAAGAACACAGGGACGGACGCATGAACAGACACATGCACGGACGGGCGGATTGGACGCATGGACGGTCACACAGACGGACGCATGGACGGACGGAAGCAAGAACGAACGGACGGACGAATGCTTCGCCCCAATCTCCATCCTTCACTCCGTAGATTTGTTGCCTTTTTTTTTGGGGGGGGGGACATCTTTATCTGAAGTTGAGGCTGCAGGCAGATGGGGTCTAGGGTCATCATTTGGGTTTTTGTATGCCATGGCAAAGAAAATGTTGGCCCGAGGAAGGGGGGCGGGCGCAGCGTGCTACCTTTGGCTACGCCATCGGTTGTGTATAGGATCAAAAAAAGAAGTACGCCAGTGGTCGATAACATCTGTAAGACTTCCTTCTTTTTGAAGAAAAATGTCCCTAAAGAAAGTCATGTACAATTGCGACATTATAGCGTCCCGCCCTTTGAACGTAATATCCGGCAGGTGAACTCAAAACAGTGTCGCAAGGCGTACGAATTTTTTACTGAAGGTAGACATTCAGCACTCGCATGCAGGTCACGCTTCTAATAAGACATTGAATGGAAGAATGCATTCTTCATTCCAAAACTCCTCTCATTAAATCAAGTAGTCTAATCGGTCCAGTAAGTCAAGGGTCTCGGACTGTCGGAATGGTGGAGTTATTAAATGCGATGCATTTCTTAGCGAACTTCGGCGACTTTGAGCGTGTATATATATATATATATATATATATATATATATATATATATATATATTATATATATATATATCTATATATATATAAAGAAGCAAGGAAAGTGGGTGAAAAGATATAACTTGCCGTGAGCAGGACCCGAAGTTAATGATGACACATTCACACATGATTATATTAGCATGGAAGTCATGTACGGCATCTATCTATCAGTCTATCTATCTATCTATATTCTATATATATATATATATATATATATATATATATATTGGACTAATAATTGACTAGTAATAATATGAAAGTTATGATATGTATGTCATAAATGTCATCATTTACATTGCATGGATACGGTGGATTCGTTCACATGACATTTTGCAAACTGGTATGTATGACATGACTGCATTGCGAACATAAGGACAGACAATGACGTAGAGATCATGACACGAACGTCATGATTTCATGTTATGGCTAAACATGACTACAGGCCACGCTCATGGTGCACTCACGGCCGTTTCGCTAGCTTCACATACACCAAATCGGGTGTTACGTGACATCCATGAATTACGAATTTATATGACTGGTGCAAACTTGATATTCATGACATGAGTGTACTTAAGATATGACAACATGCTGTGCTCATGAAGTGCTCACGGTTGTTAACCAAGCTCCACATGTACCACATATGTTATTACTGGACGTAAATGGACAAGGATGATTGACAACGTTAATTATAATATTCTTGAGATGCGTGTTATGTAAAACATGACTATATGCTTCGCTCCACAGCGCGCTCGCAGCCCGTTTCACTAGGTACACATATACCGAATGCAGTATCCTGTGAGGTGAATAGGCGACGAAAGTGAATGACACGTGCAAACAAGATAATCATGATATGCGTGTCATGTAAAACATGACAAACATGCTACGCTCATAGCGTGCTCGCGGCCGTTTGGTAGCACCACATAAACGAAATTTGGTGTCATGTGACGTGAATAGATGAAGAAGGTAAACGACACGTCCAAACAGAATAATTCTATATGCCTGTCATCAGAACAACGAATACACGCAACGCTCATAGCGTGCTGGCGGCCATTTAGCTACCTCCACATATACTAAAGTTGGTATCAGGTGACGTTACTTGATGACGGAGGTAATGACACGTCCAAACATGATAATCTTGATATGCACGTTATGTGAAACATGTTTACAAGCTCATAGCGTGTTCGCGGCCACTTTGCTAGCTCCACATATACGAAATTTATTATTACGTGACGTGAGCTGAAGACGAAGGAAAATGACACATTCAAACATGATAATAATGGCACGAAGTCATGTAGGGCATAAATAACGTCCCCCTCGTAATATCGTGCTCATTTTAAAGTGACACATTGACCTTTCTCATTCATGCTTCACATATCTTCGATTCCCAAAGTGCATGAATCTGCCAATTTTTGAAGATTCAGTTAGGCGGATCGAGGAATTGAACTCTCTCTTTTTACTCAACTTGAATGGTGGGAATAATAATAAAGAATTACAAAAGTACTGACCGTATAGAAATCTAAATGTTTGAACTATGTTGAAATAGACCACAAATGAGTTTAAGTCGGCAAAAAACTTCACAAAAAGACCCCGCTGAGAGGACACATGCCAACTTTAAAGAAAAGAGTCATATCAGACGACAGCGCATTTTAATATTCCACCGTATTCCTGTTTTGAATGACATTCGTTATTAAGTTCCGTTTCGCTATAAAGATACTTTATAACGTGGTTCTCATCGAACGCTTTTAAGCGGTTCTTGGTGACCTTGAATTTGGCGACCAGCACATATATGTTGCTTGCAATTGTCCCGTTGCTACTGTGGATATAGAAAGCAGACCAGAGACGACGCGTACATTTAGAAAATCTAGCGGCCTAAACACAATAAACAGTTCAGGGAAAGAAAAAACCTTGTGCTTCGTTGAATAGCGAACAATGTGACCTTCCCAAATACTCGTTCCACATTCACCCAGAAGAGCAGTTATGTGCGGAAGAACGTCTTTGGTACGAGCATTTTTTTTCTGAATTGATCGCCCATCAGAGACCCACCGAACATTGCAAAATGTTCAAATGTTCGACAAGACGCATAGGTTTAAGAAAGGAGGCCTACATCGCATCGGGGAGTCGTATTTCTTTTCAATGTGTAGCTGCTTCTTTTGTGGAGGAGCACCCACGTACTCTGACTCGGCAGGCAAGCAATACCGAACCTATGCTTTGATTCGTGCGCTTGTGCATAGCGCTCCTAGGAAAATCTACGGAGATGAAAGAGCGCTTCTTTGAGCCACCCTTATTACTCCTGGCATTGAGGACGGTGCAAAAAGAAGGCCGCGCAGCGTTTTGCGTGTGTTCTTTGGAATTTTGATGTGAACGCAATGCAAACCTAAAAAAAATGCACCATTTCCCACTAATGAAAACAATGTGGGATTGCGAAGCTGCGATGGTGTTCACTTGTGTTTCCATTTATCGTTTCATTTTATTCTTACGTGTATGCTTAAACATAAAGACGATTGGGACCTTCGCCGCA
>WOVY01005985.1:0-19744 GCA_013436015.1 Rhipicephalus annulatus | reverse complement strand
AAAAATGAGAAAACTGCAATGGCAGATTTGGTGGAATCTCAGCGACGTGAACTCCGGCGATAAACAACATCCTTTATCGTGGCTTCGCAAACGGCGTTCGTCAATATGCGCTCGCCTAATGTGATTCTGAAGCTATGTCATGATTTCGCGAGCACTGCGATGTAAGCCCTGCGACACGGCTGCAGAACCACAAATGTGTTTGCACGATGTACAATACAATTTCGTAGCTACTCGCGTTTCAAACAAAACATATTCTTGATGGTCGAGTCGGGAAAAAAAGGAAAAGAAAAAAAGCCCGTTTAACATGCTCTGGCTGAAGTTTGTGTGTTCTTTCGCTTGATTGAGCATGTTTTGGTCCGCCATAGTGATCAGTGGTTACGATGTTTGGTTATCGACCCGCAGGTCACGGGTTCGACCCCTGTTGCGGCGGTCGCATCTCAGCGGAGGTGGAAAGGTAGATGCCCGTGTACAGTGCGATGGACGAAATATCCAGAGATCTCCACTACGACGACCGTCATAATCGTATTGTGTCTTTGGTGCGTAGACCAATAATAATAATAAAAATAATAATAATAATAATAATAATAATAATAATAATAATAATAATAATAATAATAATAATAATAATAATAATAATAAGAAGAAGAAGAAGAAGAATTTGTTTGTAGTTGCCGCAGAAACTGGGTGCGTCCATGGCGTTTTGTGAGCCTCATCACGCTGTCGCAAGCCCCATGATGGAAGCCCTACGTTGCTTGCACTGCGCGACAACAGTTCCGTTTGCGCAATTTGCAACACATTTCTTGCCGGACATCGTTTCACAAACAAACACATCCTTTATGATCGATTTTGAGCGATCGAAACGAAGCGCCTTCGCTGAGTTCCTGCCGTTCTCACCAAACTGACAGCGAGTCATCATTTTGTATTTAAATAAACACTACTTCGTGCGCCACCTCTCCTTTTTTTTCGTGTGCGTCGACATGACTGAGCATGACACGCTTTTCCGTTCTTGAACCACAGTTAGCCTTCTTGCCTTTCTGTCTCTCTCTCTCTGACCTTATCTCTTAAAGTGCGAAAGCCACATGTATAACTTCAGCTCGGTTCTCGATGCTTGAATGGCTGATGTTAACACACTCACTAGATTATATATATAGTTGTCCCGCCTGGCGATTCGAATAATCAACACTGTTCACCGGTGGTGATGTTGGCAGAACACGGCGTGAAGCGAATCGCTTGAGGATGCAATGCCGAAAGAGGAAAATTATTTTTCAATTTTGCACCGGGTGCTGTTGCGAGTTTTCATGCGTTAAATTTGACCCTTTTCTTCCACTCTCCCCAGCCCTGCTTTTCTTTTCTCAATCATGCGTTTGCATTAACTACATCGCCACCCTTGAGTCATAGGTGCAACCAGATTTTCTTAAGGGTGGGGGAGGGTGTATGTGTACTTAACAACACTTTATGCAGATTTATGAGCGCAAAAAAAAGACAGAAGTTTTTGAGAAGAAACACCGAGAAATCTGTCCAAATAATCATGAGCCAACTCGCCCAAGCAGCGGTTTCAACGCTTTATGTATGTCCATGCGTACTTACATATGTGTACGCGCATGTATATATAGGACATACAAAAATGGAAATTCCCGAGCGGGGGGGGAGGTGGGGGGTCAGCCTCCTGACTACGCCAATGCTTACACCTGTAGCTTCTTGTTTCTGCTTTTTTTTACCTAGTTTTTGTCGTCTAGATTGAGGCATTCATGAAAAGAAATAAATAAGCTTGGTTGAGTTACGGGTAGGGTAACTGTTGTTGTCATATGGTTATTATAGCCACCTAGCTCGCAGCTGCACGCCCTTCTTCACTACCACTTGAGCAAAACGATTGCATAGCTCACCCAACAACCTTGCTGGAAAAATACCTTCCGCCTGTGTAGAAGGCACGATGAAGCGTCAACGCGAATGTGAACCCTGCGCGCCGCAATTATGCAGCTTCGCTGTTAGATAAACAGAGCTTGTTTTCGTTAACACGTCGCGCGCGTATATACGTGAACGAAATCGCATCTCTGGGTCGCAAAACTGTTTCCTGCGTCTTCGTGGTTTTGTCGCTCGCCGTCTCGCCCTTGGGGCCCCGTTTCTCGAGTGCCGCCGTGGCATTGGCCTGCTTACATCAGCAACGCGCACATCTGGTCGTATTTCTCAAGGTTGCATCGGGTGCTGCCTCCTTTCACGCAAAAGAAGTAACCAGCTGAAACTCTTGTTGCAATCGCCGCAGAACTCCGCTGACGACAGCCTTGCGTAGACTTTACAAGAAAAAGAAGAAATGCCGCTGCAAACTATTGCAGATTAATTTTGAAGCGGCTCTTCGGGCAGTGCCGTGGTTCGATAGGGTTAGTCACAACTGCGTGGGTACACAAGAGTGGCGATGTGGGCTTGTTGGTGAAACATTTGAAAGAAATTTATGTAGCGCAAGGCGAAAAAACGAACACAGGAAAGAATAGACTGAGAGGACAGAACGCTCTTTCAAGCGTGGGTACAGCCTTACGAAATTGACAGATACTGAAGCCAAGAAAGGTAAATGTGTGTGTGTGTTTGTGTGTGTGTGCGTGTGTGTGTGTGTGCGTGCGTGCGTGTGTGTGCGTGTGTGTGCGTGCACGTGTGCGCGTGTGTGTGTGTGTAAAGTGGGAGAGGGGGGGGCGTTTTTGTTGTTCGTTCGTTTTGTGAATGCTTAGATGGCCTTATAATCACTCCGAGTTCAAATACAGGAGAATGGTTTGCCCCACCACTTATTTCCTACTAAAACACGCCGACTACATCAGAGCTAAGCGTAGAGGTGCATCAGCATTTCGCGCTTTTCGGCCACACGTACTGTCGCTTGCACTGCATGCACACTACAATGCACACGACAAAGTGAAATCAGCATTGCGCTCGACAGTCACGTGAGACAAGGCAAAACGGGCGAGGGACGGGCAGGAAGATAACTTGTTATCTAAGACGAGCATGTTCAAGGCCGTGTATTTTAAGAATGAAGACAGCTGGAGCGTCCTCCTCTGGCGTTGTAGGAAAGCATGAAAAGTAAAGCGTCAGCCACGTCTGTGGCACGTCTTCGGCTACGCGCACTTATCGAACGCCGATCTCAAAGGACAGCGGTTTGATGTGCAACGGGACATCGTTTTCTACCAGAAGGCGACCGGTGATATTGGCCATAGTTTGTAATTGACCTCCTGCCCACCCGGGCTTGATGTCTATCATCGCACAACAGTAGATCGATAACGTGACAAGGTGCAATGCTCGTGTGGAGGATCGTTGATAACGTGTAGAATATGTTAATTACGTGTATATATAGAAGCTGAACGCGTACATTACACTATCATTCATTCATTTATTTGTAGTATGGAAGAATTAAAGTCCCGTAGTCACAATACTGTTATAGGAGGCCTCCTGTGAATAATTAACATTATAGCAATTGTCACATTATTGGTAACATAGTGATAACGTCATAGTAAATGAAATTAACGTAGCGCATGACCAAAAAGAAAAGAAAAGTTGGCTTGATGGCGTTCATAACGCTGCATGTTGTTGTCGAAGTCGGAGGCAGCAAAAAAAGGAAACGAACGTTGGTTAACGCGCACAACATGACAAGCGTAACAGTAATGCTAATAGCTGGCCTTTTATGTGCCAAAACCGCGATGGGATTATGAGTGGTGCGGTGGTGGGCTACTCCGGACTAAATTTGACAGGGTATGGTTCATTAACGTGTGCCTAAATCTAAATATACGGGTGTTCTTTCATTTCTATCTATCGTATGCAGGAATCGAACCCGCGACTTCGAGCTTAGCAACGTGATGAAAAATAAAATATGTACCGCATAAACGGGAGCCAACAGACAACCAAGCCAAGAAAAGTATACGGGGTGTTATTTGTTGTAATTATGATAAAAAAAGGAAATAAGGGGTAAACAACATTGTTAGAGGGAAGGCAGGGAGGTTAACCAGGCACATGCCCGGTTTGCTACCCTACGCTGGGGAATAGGAAGGGGGCATAAAGATGAGAAAGAGAGGAAAGAGAAGAGAAAGAGAGAGAGAGAAAAAAAAATGGAGGATTGTCAGTCAATCGGCTGGCGCGTATGCAGCGGTGGCACCACACAAAAGTTAAAGGTGGTCACATAGGCCTGTAGTCCTCAAAAAGCACAAGACAGCTTTGACTGCTTTTTGAGCCGACCAAAGGTGATGACGGTGTTCCAGTAGCATCTGCACAGAGAGGGGCCGATCGTCCAATTGTCGCGATGCGTCCGAAAGCTTCTGTCTTTCAGAGGCAAATCGAGGGCAATGGCATATCAGATGGTCGATGTCTTCTTTGGTGCAGCAGACGGTCGCATTCCGCATTGTCGGTCAATCAGATGAGCGTTCTATATGCTTTTGCAAAGGCAACCCCCCAACCAAAGGTGACAAAAAAGGAAATGAAGTAGGCGAAAAGACAATTTGCCGCCAGTAGGGGTTAAAGCGGCAACTTTCAATAACGCTTTAAATAATCTCGCAATTCAGCAAAGGCAGCGTCCACAATTTTGTGTATTTCAGCATGGGAGTGTTTAAATACACTCCATGTTAGCGCTGCTCGTAGCCGTAACGGTGAGTGTGGAACACGTTATTTTTTTTTAAATCTTGCCTACAGGTTCGTTCTGCCCGCGACAAGTTGTTTTTAGTCCACTTCAACTAGCTTATTTACATTCATACCATCATTACTACAAATAACGTCCCCTACATTATCCTTTATTTGATCATCGGTTTGTTCTCGTTAAGGTGGTTTCCAACAAAGAAAAAAAAACGAGTCCTTAAATGCCACTGGTTTCGTTCGCAGTATGCGAACGAAATGAGAGATACCCAAGTCAAATCAACCGAAGTCCATGCTGGTAAATACAGGGCAGCTCTAGTTTTCCAAGGAACGCTCGTTGTTCAGGACTTGAAGGTGCATGTAATGTGTAGAGTTATAAATGTACATGTACGACAACATGCGGCCATTTCGTTGTTGAGTGGCGATCGATGTCGCGGCTATCGAATAAACAAGCCCGGTGAAGCCGAGCGCACCGCAAATAGCTGCAGCGGTCTTGTTGATGCGCTTCACGTCGCTGGCGGTGCGTGCCACCGCATGCAGTGGTATAGACTCGCGAATGCTGCATGATGCTATATATGCATGGCTTGCGTGTTGCCCGGTGTTTGCTGAACCACTCTGTTTTTCTCGACGCCGAAATGCCAACAATGCCTTTAGGACGAGTGGACGTATACACGATTTTTAAAACTGGGACACGCATAGCGCATGTTTTGCAAAAGCTGCACACAAGACGCAACATGATGCGAACGTGAACGGAGGGAGAGACGTACTGACAAACATAGATAGATAGATAGATAGATAGATAGATAGATAGATAGATAGATAGATAGATAGATAGATAGATAGATAGATAGATAGATAGATAGATAGATAGATAGATAGATAGATAGATAGATAGATAGATAGATAGATAGATAGATACTAGTTTACTGTATTCATGGCACTGCGGCCCAACGCTCGCTAAACCTTTTTAAAACCGAGGAGGTTACGCCCAGCGAGTATATAACGTAGCAACCCTTTCTTGTCAAATAGTGCTCAATGTACATGCCAATGGCTGCTAATAGGGAATGAGAAACAGGAAAATTCGGCTTTTAGTTAATGCGCACGCTGCGATTTTTTTTATTGTTCAACAATGCACAGGAGAAATCTCCCACCGGCATCACCTTGCAGGTAAAAGCGTAAGACACGTACTACGACGAGGGACGAACGGGTGCTGCTTTAAAAGCTTCGCCCCTAAAAAGTGAAAATAGAGCGTACCTTCTGACGTGCTTCACTTTTGGTTCCCAATGAGAATTGTCATATGACGATGTCGACCATTACTCCCACCACCATCATCATCATTCCTGCGGGCGCTTGCTGTGTTCTAAACTAGCCGAAGCCCACCTCTTTGTTCACGAATATTATCGTGTGCTGTACGTGGGCATTGTTTCGTTTGAACTATATTGATGGCTGTTGCGCAATATATCCCTATTTAGGATAACTGCCAGTTGGGCATGTTGGTAAAAGTTCATGATGAAACAAGCGCCGAAAAGTATATATAACACTGCTGTGTCCTTTGGGAGTGTTTTTACTTTTTGGCGCTTGTTTCACCATGAACATGTCCTTGCTGTTGACGGTCTTCCACTGCATGACATTGGTGATTTGGGGCAAGCCGCCGTCATTTTCGCCAAGACGAATGGACGTCGCCAGCACGACATCTGCCATCGCCATCCCTTGTCAACCTAATGCGTGAGGCGAATGATAGACTGGAAGTATCGAAACGAAATTCGCCCTCGTCTAGAAAAATAAAGCGCGTCTACATGGGCGCATTCGTTGGGGTATGGAGCACGGCGTGGAACAGTCTGAACGTAAAGGCAATCAATCATTGTCAGCTGCCAATGTACCTTCTCTACATCACTGGCAGAGACATCGCTGTGTTCTGTTTGCTCGCGCGCGCGCGCGCGCGCGTGTGTGTGTGTGTGTGTGTGTGTGTGTGTGTGTGTGTGTGTGCACATGGGTGTGCCTGCTCGTATGCATGCGAATGTGGTCGAGATAAATAAGGTAAAAATAATGCCTACGTGTCACTGTGCCACTATGTCGCACTTATCCATCGCAGTATCCCGTTGGCAGTTTGCTGGTGGGCGAAAAAAAAAGGAACTGCTCTCATGCTTCTATATAGCCGGTGCGCGAGTTGGTCTCGGCAGCGTTTGTGGGGTTTTTCAAAAATAATCAATTTAAGTTAAAGCATGTAGCATGCCACCTCACGCAAGTGGTCCGTGGCGTAGAGTTTTCTATAAAGACTTCCGGAATGACCTCGTGCTGCAAGTTAGGGTAGAATGGTAGGAAACCTCGGTTCAACGACGTATGTTTGCCTGAAATTCGATCTCCTGGCTCCTATAGGCTCGGTTTACTTTAATATTGATCATATTAAACATTATATTGCGCTACAATTGTGCGCAATTATTGTTGCATGTGCATAAACACGCTTTTGCTTTCATATGCCTGCGGAAAAATCATTGCTGAATGGCAGGACGGCCATCGACTTAGTTTTGTTGGGGAAACTTTACGCTGTGTAAATTCCCGTCAGCAATCGTTTGTCTGCTGCGTGTCATGTGCTGTATGATATACTCTGAAACGCACGTAGTCTCATTTCGAAGTAGATGCGCTAACTTGTCAAATTAACGCTCGGATGGAACAAATCCTGAGCCATTCAAAGGGGGCGTTTGGAGTGCAAGTTTCATGAAAGGTGTCTTGCAGTAGAATGCACACAGAATTCGTGGAAACCAAAATAATTCATAAAAAAGAAAGACAAGCAGACAACTTCTTTGCCTGACTTTCTTTTGTCAGCTTCTTTGCGTGCGGACTAATGTGTTCTCGACATGGCCATGATGATGATGATGATGATGATGACGTGGTGCCGTTTCCTTTATAACGGGTCACCGCGTCTGTGGCGGCTTGGCAATAAAAAAACAAACTATAAAAAACCCCGCTAAGAGAAAAGAGGAAAAAAAGGAGAAAAATAAACAATTAAGGAGGATGTGAGAGACGACCTATTCTAAATAAAGGAAGAATATGGGGAGTGAGGGAGGGGTCTGTGCATTCGCGACCCTCTTAAGAGATGACATTCTCCATCTTTCCAAGCGCCACTTAGTGCGCTTCACCGCTCCTTTGTTGATCTCGCCACGTTCACCCTCGAAACCCAATGCGACGTGCAACGGAGTGTCTCCTCTGGCATTGGGGTTCAATTTCTTTGCACTGCACAACAATGTGCTACATTTTTTCGTCTGCACACTCGCAGACTCTACACAACACATCCCGCTGCTCGCTATCTATAGTCCGCTGGCACTCCAAGGTGCGCAGAGCCCCAGCTCGCGCGTCGAAGAGCAGGCTGCTTCCAAGGCTATTGACACATATGGACACCACGCAAATAGTCCGCTTGTGTTGTCCATATAAGGTAATAGAGCTCTTGCAGCCCCTGAAGCCACAGCCCCTCTTACTTCTCCTGGACATGGTCGTGCACATACTTCACGTATTTCTGCCATGTGTCCGCCTGTATATGTACAGTGAAGGAGCCATATTTCTTCTCAAGGTGGTATATAGTATGTGAATAAGTATGTGAATAAATATGCAGTTTGTCCACTTGGTGCGCGTACACGTCGCTGAGAGGTAGTCAAAGACCTGTCGGGCGAGTCGCTCTTTCCGCAGAAAAGGCAAGCGGCCACGGTAGGTCAGTTTGCTTGCCGCCTCCACTGCCTCGAAAGTGGACCACCCGAGGTGTCCTTGAACAGTCTCGATAGCTACTGCGCCATGCGATCACTAAGCAGTAAGGGCGACCTCTCGCTGCCGTCGTTCCAGCCATTCCCTGGTCGCATAAGACGCCACGTGAATTTTACCCAGCGCCACCTCATGGCCGCAAGCCCACGTCGTCGAATGTGCGGCGATCTTTTCAGACGCAGATGTCGCGCGAAAAGTGAACCAAGTAGGAGCATTCAACTGGCCAATAAACGATTGCGCGCTATATCTCGCGATCTTCAATGGTGCACGTATGCGTTCGCAAATCCTCTGAGCTTGCGAGCTACTAAGGGCTACTAAAATCCAACTGCGTAAAATAAAAAAAAGGGAAAGATTGCACCACGGTGAAAGCACGATCCGAAATGTCAAGCAGGTACGTAGGCAATAAGCGATTCATAACACACGACTGCTCGGTGCTTGTAGGTGGCGCTCGTCGCACTTCCCTTGGTTTTGTTATCCTATTTACCATAAATATCACTCTTACAGTAAAACAGACACGCACGTAAATACAGGACCTGTTCTCGTATTTTGCTGGTGGTGATCAAGTGTTGAGACAAGACGACACGTCACAGAAACTGCTGTATTACTGCGTCATGCGTCGTCCGAACCGGGCCCACAAATAGGTCGTGCGTGATCACGCTCCTTACTAACGGAGAATGAATGAGACATACATAAGAAGAAGTCTGACTGGGACAGGCCGAGCGCGGTCAACACGTGATTTGTTGTTCGCATCGGGTTGTTTCGGAACACGCTGCAGAAAACACGACCTGCTCAAGAAGAAAGTGAAAAGGAGAAGAAGATAAGAGAAAACGCGAGGGGGCGAGGTCGGACGCTGCGAAGTGAGGCTATCAGACCTAAGCATCGATCGGCTATGCTGGAAAGTGGGGGGTTAATGCCGGCCTATATAAGAACTAAGTCGGCGCGTGGCACGCGAGACACCCCGTATTCGCGTGTGGGTGGGTTGCTGCGAAGTTCGAACGAGCACCTTCGCGTGAGAGTGGCGTCGCTCGAGCGTGTCCACCGACCCACTGTTGGCGCTGGAGGGGAGTCACCGCCTGCGCGGCCAGCCGCTTACCACAACCCCGTCCTCCTCCCCCATCGGCTTCCGTTATGTCGAGCGTGACGACAGGTCTGCTCCCTGCCGACGACGCGAGGTCAAGTTCAGCACCCTGCCGCTGCTGGCGGTCGGAGAATGAGACTTTGCGAAGTGTCCACGTCAACTGGTAAGGTTTGTGGACATGCTCCTAAGTGATAAAATTAGCTGGCCTGGAGCTTCGACCTGACCTACGGATGACCTAAGAACATTGGCGAGCAAATAGGTAAAACCATGGTGGTAAAAAATGCAGAGAGAGAGAGAAAGGAAAGAGTAACTATTACGTCGGGGAGGAGTATTTCCAGCATCTGCACATCTGCGCCTTTTTCGAAGCCGTCGCGCAGCGTGCATCTGAAAAAAAAATACGCAGGTGAATTTTGGCGCATTTTAACAACTAGCCCAACTCACAATTCTCTTAATAATCGAAACTGTCTTCACAAAATTATTTTTCACTGGAAAGACTGTGAAAAAAAAGTACGACTAAATCCTCACAATCTCACTGTAGCTTTAGCTTGTATAAAATTAAACAAAAAACTCATTGATTTAACTTGTACAATTTTTTCTCTAGCTTATCCGTGCGCACTTAGTATTTTTGTTCCCATAAAAAGCTGACATTACGCGTTTAGCTATTCATTCTTCATCAATAGCTCTCTGAAAGAACTTCCAGAAACTTACGTGAATAGCAGTGTTGAATATTTATTTATTTTATTTTATTTATTTAACAATACTGCCGATCTCACAAGGAGATCATTGCAGGGAGGGCATACATAAGATACAGAAAAGAAACACGAAGCAATCATTTCTAGCATGCAAAACAATAGGCAATCGATACATGAGAAGCAGAAATAGCAATGAGCAAGGTGAGGGTACAAATCTCTGCAAAACTACGAATTGCAACAACTATAAAGACAAAATGTACAATGATGCAATCGCGTTATCAATATACAGAGCCTGCATACGAATTATATATACGACAAGATAAATTAGGAGGATAAAGACACAAGAATATGGAATGGGAAACGCTGCTGCTGCTACGCGATTCGTCGCGGATTTCTCGCCGCAGCTGTCCCCTCGTTTGCGTGTGGATGCAGGAATGAACAGGCCGTGGCAAATTTATTTATCGTTATTTTGTCTTAGTTCCCGGCGTTTTTTTTATTTTGGTCCCACACTGTGTGCAAAGCTTATTCAAAAATGAAATGGGCCGGTTCGTGGCAGCCGCGTTATATACTACAAAAAAAAAAAAAACAAGCGCGCGTGAGGCCGAGTCCAACGGGATTTCGGGATGCACCGGTGCGAATCGGAAGGCAGGCAGTCCGCCGTCAATCGCACGCGACGCGACGAGTGGTCTACCTCGCGCAGCTGCCGCCAGGAGGATGTCGAAACCCTCCTCCCTCACCCACCACCCATCACCCCTAGCGTACCTCTTCGCCCATGCAGCTCAAAACCCTGACCCTCCGAGCAGTGGCGGCCAAAGGGCCCCTGGCTTCCACCTGCTTTGTTGTGGAGTCGCTCGGAGCGACCAATGCCCCTAGTTGTTTTCTTTCTTTTTGTTTGTCGTCTTCATATTATTCTGCGAGGAACGGGCAGCTCCTGGTTAGCCATCTGGGAGGCATGCCCCCAGAGGCTGCGACTCGTATCCGGTCGAGGAATTTGGCGCCACGTTGAATAAAGAAACAAAAACGGAAAATACTTTTTTTCCTTGCACATGGGTTCACGTGATGCGTGTTACTGCGTTCGCAGCGCCGCTTAGTACAGCGCGCCATGTGTGCTTTCTTGATATGTTACAAGTTCAGGCTTAACAAAGTATCTCAGAGTATGGCTCGTCCTTGCGCTATACCGTGTTCGCTACAGTTCGTCTGACTCCTGATCAACACTGTTCGTAAAATTGTTTAGAGCAGGGATCTCAAAATCTCAACAGCTAGCGGGCCGTAGTCGGTGCATTAGGTCTCCCGTTAGCTAACAAGACGTTAGCTAACGTTACCATTAGGCAGAACGCATTTCACATATCTCATATATGGGTCGTTTAACAAGGAGATTTGACGCAACATTTCGAGAACCGTTTTGATAATTATCTCGAATATGATTGAAATCTGAAAATCTGGGCGTAGATTCGAAAGGATATATAGTTTTTTATACATATCCCATGGTAATGTTTTAAAACACGGTGACCAGATGGGTGCCTCACAAGAAAAAAAAAACTATTTAGACAACTCACGTCTGTGTAGCCCGTAAACGTACTTGTTACGAAAGAGATAAAAATAAACGTTTATTACTGAAACAGTGATGGGAGGGCTCCCTGATCCAGGAACTCTATAGCTTCGGATGCCCTCTCGGTACTGGCGACGCCGACGAGTTGTCACAGGTCATCCAGGTTCTCGGGGGTGAGTTCGGCCTCCCACGTTTCGGTTCGGTGGTTGTCGTCCGTCTTTGGCGCCCGGTTCACGTCCGTCACAGGTTGCATGTCGTGGTTTTTGTGGCACTGTCATTGAAAAAGTCGCGTGCCAGGGTGCCATTTACGTTGGAGTGTGGGCACATAAACAAAAAGAAAGAAAATGGGACGAACACAGTCATGCGTAAACCGAGTAGCTAGCGGAAATCTATCTATCTATCTATCTATCTATCTATCTATCTATCTATCTATCTATCTATCTATCTATCTATCTATCTATCTATCTATCTATCTATCTATCTATCTATCTATCTATCTATATATCTATCTATCTATCTATCTATCTATCTATCTATCTATCTATCTATCTATCTATCTATCTATCTATCTATCATCTATCTATCTATCTATCTATATTTATCTATTTATGTCTATCTATCTATCTATTTATGTCTATCTATCTATCTATCTATCTATCTATCTATCTATCTATCTATCTATCTATCTATCTATCTATCTATCTATCTATCTATCTATCTATCTATCTATCTAAAATGGGACGAACACAGTCATGCGTGAACCGAGTAGCTAGCGGAAGGTCCACAGGTCGCTAGGGAGTTGCTGGGACCGCATTTTTAAGACCTCTTCTTTGGAGTGTGTCTCGCACCCAGGACGTTACGCAATTGCTTATTTGCTACCAGCGTTTCTTTCTTTTTTCCTCAACTGAACTGTTTCTGGCAATTAATACTTAACACATAACGGCGGTGGCTTAACGTTTAGATCCCGGCTTTCTTTTTTTTTTTGTCAAACCGGTACATAAACTTTCGTTTTGTTGTTGTTGCTGCTGCTTCTGCTGCTACTGATAATGACGCAATATTGAAGTGATGCTTCGATTCCAGAGTTCGATTTCTTTGCTTTCTGTTGCGCGTGTAACGGCCAACCTGGACACGATGATGAAGCTAAGAAGGTCTTGTTTTTGTGGCTCTACCAAACGAGCTCGCCGTGAGAGAATATATTGCAAAATGCAGCGAAGTGCATTGAACTAAGATCACTAAGCAGCAGCAGTTCGAACAACATAATGCATTTTTCTAGAATATGCCGGGCCACTTATTTCATTCCATTCTTTTGACGTAGCATATCTCGGAACAAAGTTTCAGGTCTGACTATATAGTTTTCAATATAACTATTGAAGCTTTTTCTCTCTGTGTACGTGCTTACTTCATATTTTAGTACGGATAAGGCGCCACATAACGAGTCGAATAAAGAAAACTTTTTCCTCTTGTCTGCTCTTCGCAACTGACCGTGGTTGCCTTAGCTGTTCTGACGAATAATTAAGCTCAAGATATGTGAGTGAAGGAAGCTCTTGGGGGAGTGCGGGTGGGAGGGTGAAGCGTCTTCCTCCTCTCTCTGCTACATCTGTCTGTCTTTGTCTATAACGCCTCCCAATTTTTAGTTAAAAATAGAAGTATAAAAAAACATCCCACTCGGTTCACTTGACGCGCATCCCACATGGTCATAGCCCGCGAGCACTGTATACTGTGTTTATATGTGCGTGCTCGTCACCCTCGCGGGTAATGTGTGGTCCGTGATTGGACGGTGCCATCTGTACGCGGTCCCCGATCTAGGGATCTGGGGAGGACAGACCCTTTATAATGAGCCCCCACGGCTCATTCGGTGCTTTTTCGAGTGGAGAACTCGCCATGTACGAAGAACGCCACTATATATCTAAACTTTCTTATTGACCTCTCTCTAATGTAAATAAACGTCTGTTCTCTGTTTTCCCATATAAGCATTGCTTCTCGCTATAAGGGACGAGTCCGATGGGAGCCAGCTACCAACGACGAGACCCACAGGACCCAGACCACAACAACTGGTGGCAGCAGTGGGATCGAGCTCATCGACCAGGAGGCAATGCTGAGACCTGCTGTCTGGAGGACCTAGAGTCGGACAAAACTGCTTCGTGGCATCTCTGACAACACGGGAAGGAACGCGTCCGAATTCATGACTGCATAGGGTGAGTGCACTGCTTTTCTTTGCTGAGATATCACCAGGCTTTGCGTAGGATTGTAAACAAAGCAGTGATTTGGTAACGGTTGACGGAAGTATTGATAGTACGTCAAAGTTTGCTGAGATATCACCAGGCTTTGCGTGGGATTGTAAACAAAGCAGTGATTTGGTAACGGTTGACGGAAGTATTGATAGTACGTCAAAGTTGTTTAGTTAAAAGAGTTAGCAGCACCAAGGACCGCCATGAATTTGAAGGGACTAAAAAAGCCAGAGTTGTTAGAGTTGGCCCGAGAGCTGGGCCAGGTAATTGCCGAGACGAAAAGAAAGCAGGAGATCATTGACGCCATCGAGAAGATCGGGGCAGATGACGATGAGCTGAGCGAATGCTTGGAGGCTATTACGCAAAGGAAAGAGGAGCAGAGGCTCCGTGAGGAAAAAGAGGAGCAGAGGCTCCGGGAGGAAAAGAGGAACAGAGACGTCGTGAGGAGAAAGAGGAAAGAGAACGTATCGATCGTATGGAAATGAAACGCCTAGAAATTGAACTAGCAAAGGCTCAATCAATGAACGGAGCTAGCGCAGTGGCACGAGAAAGAGAGCGCCGAATGACAGATTTGATGCCATCCTACGCGGTAGGAGGGGACATGGGTCTTTTTCTGGTGCACTTTGAGCGCACGTGCGAGAGGGAAAATTTTGCTAAAAACACGTGGCCCCAGCGCTTGCTTACGCTGCTGCCGTGTGAAGTAGCTGACATTATAGCCCGTATGGGTAAAGAAGACGCAGACGACTATGACAGAGTCAAAGCGAGTCTGCTCAAAAAGTACAGACTGTCAGCGGAGGCGTTCAGGCGAAAATTTCGTGAGATCGAGAAAGCCAAAGACGAGTCATGCCCAGAGTTTGCGTACACCTTAAAGGTAATCTGGAGGAATGGCTTAGAGAGGAGGGTGCGCTTGGCGACGCGGAAAAGACTCTGCAGTGTTTTGCGTTGGAACAATTCTTTCGGCGTCTACCTGAAACATTAGGTACTGGGTTCAGGATAGACAAGGAGTAGATACTATCACGAGAGCGGCAGAGCTCGCAGAGGAGCACGTAAATCGCCGTGCCCTCGAAGGCAAGGATGTCCCTAGGAGGGGAGATTAGTAAATATCGGGCCGACAAGCCTCCGCGATGGACAAAGTCGGGTCGGTATATGCCGAAGGAGGGTTTAGACTCCAAAGGAAGCGGTGATGAGAAAAACAAGAGAAAGGAAGAAGCACCCGAGAAAAGGGCGGAAGGGCAACAGAAAAAGGCGTCGAGGCCAAGAAGCCGATAGTTTGCTATAACTGCCAACAGACGGGGCATATTTCTTTGGGTTGTAAGAACCCGAAAGTTGTGTTAATGTCACTCTGTAGTAATGACGAAAACATGAAATTGCTAGAACCATACATCCGAGACCTAGTCGTGAATGGCCAACCGTGCCGCGTGCTCCGCGATTCGGCCGCCACTATGGATGTAGTGCACCCGTCCTATGTCGAGGAGAGTCAGTTTACAGGAGAATGCGCGTGGATAAGACAAGCAGTAGAGACAAACAGTGCCTGTCTCCCAGTAGCAAGAGTCCGCATCGAAGGCCCTTTCGGTGTTCTAGACACTGAAGCTGCCGTTTCGGCACATCTCCCAGTGCAATACCCGTATTTGTTCTCAAATAAATCAGAGTACTTGCTGCGACAAAAAGGAATTGGGTTCAGTGAGGGTATCGTACAGGCCTTAACTCGATCCAAAGCAAGGGAGCTCGCCGCTCAGACAGTTTGTAAAGATCCGGTGGCAGACGAAACAGCTTCAGCGGCAGAGCCTTCTTTACCTGGCACGAAACTGGACCGCCCTATAATGGAGCCTCAAAACACAATATCTAAAGAAAGATGTAAGAAACCGGATGAATCCGAGGCATCTCGAGAAGTAGAATGCACTATAAAGCTGTTAAATGTAAGTCCTACAGAACTGATAGTGGAACAGGAAAATGACTCCACTCTCCGTAACTTGACGCCAGACGCGAAGGAAGGGGTGGCTAAGCAAAACATTCAGTTCACCAAGAAGGGGGGCGTCTTGTACAGAAAGTACACAAGTCGAAAAGGAGTTCGGTTTAATCAGCTAGTCGTACCGTATCCTTTCCGCAAGGAGCTGCTGCACCTGGTCCACGGAGGTTTGTGGTCAGGGCATCTCGGCATCAAAAAAACAAAAGAATGTTTGTTACGGGAGTTTTACTGGCCCGGCTGCTTTCGGGAGGTGGAGGCATTTGTAAGAAGCTGCGACACGTGCCAACGCGTTGGCAAGCCAGGGGATAAGGCTAAAGCACCTATGAAGCTGGTCCCCATTATCACAGAACCGTTTCGCAGGCTAGTTATAGACACAGTGGGTCCACTTCCTGTAACGCAGTCCGGGTACCGGCACATACTCACAGTGCTCTGCCCGGCCACGAAATTCCCGGAAGCAGTACCGTTAAAGGAGCTCAGCTCGGAGGAGGTAGTTAAAGCGCTTTTATCTATCTTTGCACGTGTAGGCTTCCCCGCAGAAATTCAGTCCGACCAGGGATCTGTTTTTACAAGTGCACTAACCTCGACATTTCTAGAAAAGTGTGGCGTTAAAATCATCCACAGTTCAGTGTACCACCCTCAGTCAAATGCTGTAGAAAAGGTACATTCAGTCATGAAACGGCTGCTACGCGCCCTTTGTTATGAGCAAAAAGAGGATTGGGAGGCTTGCTTGCCCGCAGCTATGTTCGCGCTTCGGATCGCTCCTCACGAATCAACAGGGTTTTCGCCTGCGGAGCTTGTTTACGGACGTGCTCTTCGCTCCCCACTTCGCATTGTTCGAGAATCTTGGGAGGGCCGGGCGGACGACCCTTCGGTAGTAGCATACGTGCTTGAGCTGTTGGACCGACTTCACGCAGCTCAAGAACTAGCGGAGCAGGAAATGCGCAGAGCTCAAACAACGCTAAGCGCTATTATGACAAGACAGCCCGGACGCGAAGCTTTCGAGTAGGGGAAAAAGTGATGATACTGAAACCCTCACTGAAGAATAAACTTCAGGTCCAGTGGGAGGGACCTGTTGAGGTAGTTCAGAAATTGTCAGACACAAATTACTTGGTTACTGGACTGGGAAGGCGTAAAACGCAACAGGTGTACCACACTAATCTGCTCAAACCGTACCAGCAGAGGCATGCCGTTGTAAACATGTCGCTCAATCAACCGGAAGAAATGCCTATTGATTTCCCGGAGTTAACAACAGAAAACAAAGACATTGGCGAGACTATTAGTAACCTGGTAGAGCAGGCGGAGTTGGAGCCAGATCAGAAAGCGGAACTGAAGGAACTATTGTTTGACTTTAAAGAAACATTTTCAGACACACCTGGCAGAACCAAAGCCCTAGTTCATGATATTGAGCTGACATCTTCGGAACCAATTCGTTCTAAAGCTTACCGCGTTTCCCCGAGGCAACGGGAAATAATGGCCGCGGAGATAAACCGAATGCTCGAGCTAGGAGTGATCGAGCCAGGAGAGAGTGATTACACCTCGCCTCTGATCTTGGTTGAGGTCCCAGGGAAAGAGCCGCGACCGTGTATTGACTATCGGAGGCTCAACTCGATTACAAAGGACCAAACTTATCCAATTCCGCATATTGAGGAAAGGCTTGAGCAAGTCAGCAGTGCCAATTTCATCTCGACTTTGGATTTAGTCAGGGGATACTGGCAGGTGCCTCTAACTGAAAGGGCTAGTAGGCTTGCGGCGTTTATTTCCCCGATGGGAACATTTCGGCCGAAGGTCCTTAGTTTTGGATTAAAGAATGCCCCTTATTGCTTTTCTGGCCTAATGGACAAAGTGTTACAGGGTATGGAGGACTTTGCCCTCCCGTACCTAGATGATATTGCTAGTTTTTCTTTCTTCCTGGATAGACCACATGAAACACTTGCGAGCTGTGCTATGTCGTCTGCGTGAGGCCGGCTTAACAGTGAAGGTTGCGAAATGCCATTGGGGCGCGCTGAGGTAGCTTTATCTAGGGCATGTAATAGGCCAAGGCTACCGCCGGCCGTCAAAGTAAAGCTGGCCGCAATAGACAACTTTCCCCAACCACGAACCAGAAAGACATTCGGTCGGTTCTTGGATTGGCCGGTTATTATCAAAGGTATATCCCGCGTTACTCTGACATTGCAAGTTCCTTGACAGACGCTCTTAGAAAGACTGAACCCCAGACCGTTAAAATGGGATGGGGCCAAGGAACATGCATTTTCTACGCTAAAGAAGGCACTAAAAAGTCAGCCAGTGTTGAGCGCGCCTGACTACTCTAAGCCGTTCATTCTTCAGTGTGACGCCAGCGACCGGGGTATGGGTGTCGTGCTTTGTCAGAGGGGAGAGAACGACCAGGAACACCCTGTACTGTATGCCAGTAGAAAGCTTTCTGTTCGTGAGGAAGCATACAGTGCCTCAGAAAAGGAATGTGCCTGCGTTGTTTGGGCTGTGCAGAAGCTAGCTTGCTACATCGCCGGTTCTAGGTTCACAATAGAGACTGACCACTGTCCCCTCACATGGCTACAGTCCATGTCACGAAAAACGGCCGTCTTTGCGCTGGAGCTTAGCTCTTCCAACAATACACCTTTGATATCCATTACAAGAAGGGTAAACTCAACAGCAACGCAGATGGTCCTGAGTCGTTGTCCCTAGTACCCCGAGGGCTTCAAAACGATTTTCTGCTTTCTATCCTCGATTTGAGGCCCACTAGTTTTCTGTATTTATCCAAACATGTGTCAAGTGTTTTGTTTAATGTCTTCAAAAGGGGCTGATGTGGTGTTGCGACTCGGCGGGGGCCACAGGAATAAAGTTGAGGTAGAAGGAAATGACTTCCACAGGTGAATCTAAGTCTGGTGATTCTGAGTAGGGAATTGCCGTGTGCTTGCTCGTGTGTGGGTGTGCTTTCGGCGCAGTTTCCGCAGTTCCTCATTGGTGGTGGGCGGAAAAATATGGTGGAGAGGGGGTCACCTCATCCCTGCGAGCAACGCCCTCTTGGTCAATGATCATCGGATCCAGTGTTCGGGACAAAAAATATAGAGGAAGAGCCGACAAGCTGCAATACAGATCCCGCTGCACAGTACCTGCTGGCCACTGCACCTCGGGATCTTCTTTCCCCGGCGGAGAGGCTGTTAGGACCGGCGCCAGGTCTGACAATGGATCGGCGTTCCTTTTGATGTTCCTTTTGAGTCGCCAAACGGGTGGGCAGCCGGTGTCCGCCATGTATTGTTCCCACCTGGCCGGAGGGTGCGGCGTCCTGCCGCCGCGGCGCCGTGAGCAGTTCGGGGGACCACCGGTGCAGCTTCTTCTTTGGAAGATGACGGCGGCGGCGGCGGCCGGGAATCGTCCCGCTAATTGAACGAGTCGTTCGGCACCCTTTGAAGCTTGTTTACGGCGGCCCTTTCGATGGATGCAGTCATCAACTCCAGACCCCTCGCCCAGCGACACCCTTGACGGGGGGGGGAGCCGCGTTCGTGCCACATGGCCGTGCGGTGACCACGCTTCAGTTTTTGAACGTTCGCGTGGACCGTGCGTGCTCGTCACCCTCGCGGGTAATGTGTGGTCCGTGATTGGACGGTGCCATCTGTACGCGGTCCCCGATCTAGGGATCTGGGGAGGACAGACCCTTTATAATGAGCCCCCACGGCTCATTCGGTGCTTTTTCGAGTGGAGAACTCGCCATGTACGAAGAACGCCACTATATATCTAAACTTTCTTATTGACCTCTCTCTAATGTAAATAAACGTCTGTTCTCTGTTTTCCCATATAAGCATTGCTTCTCGCTATAAGGGACGAGTCCGATGGGAGCCAGCTACCAACGACCGAGACCCACAGGACCCAGACCACAACAGTTTGTGG
>WOVY01005984.1:0-19556 GCA_013436015.1 Rhipicephalus annulatus | reverse complement strand
CCCGCTCGAAAAAAAAATTTCTGTCTATGTCCCTGCTGGGCCCCTTGTATAAGTTCAGGAGCACATTGGTGCGGGCCGCTGTTCTCGCACGTTTCACAAAGGCCTCTTGGGTCTTCAGATCGGAACTGCCTCCCATCCTTTTTTGTTGGGTTATTGAGCCCTGGCTCGTATGCATGGACTGTGGGCAACATTTCCTTATCATGTGGTGCAGGGTGTCTATTTTGTAGTCGCAGAAACTGCAGTGTGGTGCGTGTGTGTCGAGATCTACCTTAGTATATATGTATCCACTGTTGTGGTAGGAGAGTGTCCGCAGCTGGCGCCACGCTACCTAGGATTCTTCATTCAGGTTGGGTACCAGGGGCGTGAAATTCCGTCTGTCGAGTGTATTGCGGGGCATTTCGAGTGTATATTTGTGCATCTGTGGTAGGGTGATACACTATTGTGGGTGCGGCAGGAAATTACTGGCCTTGGCTAGGCTGCTAGGGACCAAATTAGAGGATTATTCCCATTATGTATATGCGTTGAAATTTCTAGACTGCTCAAGAATGAAAGAAATCGAATCGTGAGGCATTAGTAAAGTATTAGTTAAAGCCAATTGGATTTAACTAATTATGCCCTTGAAAGGGGTTTATTGGCGACTGTTGCGACGGTGGCTCTACGATGAAACCACCATGGGGACAGCTCAATGTTATCATAACACTGAACAGGGCATGTTCTTTTAAAGTCATACGAATTCCCCAATAGGGAAGCTAATATCTCTGTGGCCTACATTCCAGAATAACAACCATTCGGCCTATGACCCCGGTGGCACTCAGGTTGTCGTTGTGATTAACTTTTAGGGTAAGTTAGGTATGCGCATGGGGATGCATAGGTTCCCGCCTCAGGGGAGGTGGGAAGAACAAAGTTTCATTTCAATGCCTAATCTCATATACGGATACATCCACGGTGTCTGCTGCTGGTCTCCGGAAACTAACATTTTTGGGGCTGGCTGCAGAATTATTCGGCCGGATTTGACCGCAAAAATAGAGCAGGTCCTCTGCCTTCACACCGCACACACTCAGCTTCAAGTTCATGTAGTGTACTTACCCTACGGTCCCTGCCGGAAAGTGAGGTGCGTCTGTGTCCTGGAGTGGTATCAATATTCAATGTGTTCTCGTGCGAATGTTTGGTGTGGGAGTATATCCGTCATCCCCAAAGCACGCAAGTATGAACCATGGAGCTATCGAAGAAAACAATTTTCTCTATACATCTGAAATAATATTATTACAGTGAATTTTAGTTGAAAGTGACCGGAATGGCAGACGAGGGGCCCTTGAGGATAACCTTGCTATGCTTTAGGTTCATTCAGAACTCGATAGAGTTGCATAACGGCTGCCGAAGCGCGCAGTACACTGCTCCTACGTTATCAATATTTAAGTCAGGTGGCCATGACACCCCTCCTGGCAAACAAGATCAATTCAATTATTTTTGACAGTTAACCAGCAATCTTACTCAATCAAAGCTTTACGATGCAGAACAATTATCGATTGGAAAACAAAAGCCTGTGGTGGCGTTCCCTAATCGCATCAATAGCGCCACAGTTCGTATGTAATGCGGTGATTGGCTGCTGCACCTTGTGTAAAAAAAGTTTGACTTTGCCTGGTGCCAGCTTTGAGGTTTAGGCGAGAGAAAGAAAGAGAGAGAAATAGACTTTATTGTGTGTGGTGTGTGTGCGTGTGTGTGTGTGCGTGTGCGTGTGTGTGCGTGTGCGTGTGTGTGTGTTTAGATATTGTCACGGGGTCGTGACGTGGCCGAAGACAGGAGACTTCGTGTTGGAATTTATTTGTTTATTTGGGCGAACCTGTGCCCGGTTAACGGAAAGTCAAATTACAGCAGCAGTCTCGCACAGATAGCAGTCTCGGACTGATAGCGGCGAACGGAGCGTCGGCCTTCGATCAACAACTGACTAGCGGCGAAGCGCGTCGGCATTTATACTCTTGCCGTCGAATGTTCTAGCGTTATCGCTGGCGCTGGCGTAGGTTCCAGAACATCTGTACCGTTCGCACAGTGGGCGTGATCTTATCGAAATGATCTACTACAGCCCAGAACCTTCTCGAAAACTGCAGGCGCGATTAGCGCTGAGAAACGTGTGGTGGTTTTGGGACGATAACAAAAACTTGGGAAATGGAACGTGGCATTGCCCCCCCTCTGAAAAAAAAAGGCATCGTCCCGATGCTTTAACTAAAGATGAATGTAGAATAATAATGCAGGAAAGTACAATGAATAAATTACGATACAACAATAATACAAAAAAACACTTTCAGTTTGTTAACGCGCATGAAACGGCTTGAGGCGCGCGACATGGACGACTTCAGGTCGCGATCGGCGTCGTTGAGAGTTCGTGATGCCGTCGGGGACAACCTCGTAATCAAGTGGGCCGAGACGTCGAACCACCATGTACGGTCCGAAGTACCGTCGCAGAAGCTTTTCACTTAGTCCACGTCGGCGTATCGGCGTCCACACCCAAACACGTTCACCGGGCTGGTATTCCACGAAGCGTCGTCGAAGGTTGTAATGGTGGCTGTCGGTCGTCTGTTGATTCTTGATACGCAGACGCGCAAGCTGTCGGGCTTCTTCGGCGCGTTGAAGGTACTCGCTCACATCGAGGTTTTCTTCGTCGGTGACGTTGGTAACATGGCATCGAGCGTTGTTGCTGGGTTCCTTCCGTAGACCAATTTTTATGGAGATATCTGCGTCGTCTCCTGCACCGCCGTGTTGTATGCGAAGGTCACATACGGAAGAATGGCGTCCCACGTCTTGTGTTCGACATCGACGTACATTGACAGCATGTCGGCGATCGTCTTATTAAGCCGCTCGGTGAGGCCATTGGTCTGTGGGTGGTACGCTGTCGTCCGGCGGTGGTTTTTTGGCTGTATGCCAAGATCGCTTGAGTTAAGTCGGCAGTGAACGCCGTTCCTCTGTCGGTGATAAGGACCTCCGAGGCGCCGTGACGTAGGACGATATTTTCGACGAATAACTTAGCTACCTCAGATGCACTGCCTTTTGGCAGGGCTTTTGTCTCGGCGTAGCGGGTGAGGTAGTCGGTAGCTACCACGATCCACTCTTATCCGAAAGCCGACGTCGGGAATGGCCCCAGTAGGTCCATACCAATCTGCTGGAAAGGTCGGCAAGGTGGATCAATCGGCTGCAGAAGTCCCGCTGGCCTTGTCGGCGGTGTCTTGCGTCGCTGACAGTCCCGGCATGTCCTCACATAACGAGTGACGTCGGTGGTAAGACGTGGCCAGTAGTACCTTTCTTATATCCTCGCGAGCGTGCGAGAAACACCGAGGTGCCCTGCCATCGGATCGTCGTGCAGGGCCTGCAGGAGTTCTGGTCGCAGAGCTGAAGGCACCACAAGGAGGTACTTAGCTCGAAACGGTGAAAAGTTTTTTTTTTGTAGAAGACCGTTTCGTAGAAAGAACGACGCAAGTGCGCGCTTGAATACCTTCGGGACTTCGGCGGTCCTGCCTTCGAGGTATTCTATTAGGGCCTTGAGTTCCGGGTCGGCCCTCTGTCGTTCAGCGAAGTCGTCGGTAGTTATCGTTCCTAAGAAGTAGTCGTCATCCGGGTCGTCGGGTAGCGGTTGGTCGACAGGCGCACGAGAGAGACAGTCGGCGTCGGAGTGTTTTTTGCCGGACTTGTAAATGACAGTAATGTCATATTCTTGAAGTCTCAGGCTCCATCGTGCGAGGCGACCTGAAGGGTCCTTCAAGGTGGCTAGCCAACACAATGCGTGGTGGTTGCTCACAACTTTGAAGGGCCTGCCGTAGAGGTAGGGGCGAAATTTCGACGTAGCCCAGATGATAGCGAGGCACTCCTTTTCTGTTGTGGAATAATTTGCTTCGGCTTTAGATAGCGATCGGCTGGCGTAACTAATAACCCTTTCAAGTCCGTCAGCCCTCTGCACAAGAACGGCGCCAAGACCTACGCTGCTTGCGTCAGTATGTATTTCTGTCTCGGCGAATTCGTCGAAATGGGCAAGTAACGGAGGCGTCTGAAGGCGATGTTTTAGCTCCTGGAAAGCGTGTTCCTGCGGCGTTTCCTCCACTTAAACTCCACGTCGGCTTTGGTAAGGTTAGTGAGAGGATCGGCGATGTGGGCGAAGTTTTTCACGAACCGCCTATAATAGGCGCACAGGCCCAGAAATCGGCGCACGGCTTTCTTGTCAGTGGGCGGCGGGAAGTCGGCGATGGCGGCTGTTTTCCGTGGATCGGGACGAACTCCAGACTTGCTGATAACGTGCCCCAGAAACAAGAGCTCCTCATACGCAAATCTGCACTTTTCTGGCTTCAGTGTGAGTCCGGAAGTCTTGATGGCTTGAAGTACAGCTTCAAGGCGCCGAAAATGCTCGTCGAAACTCGAGGAAAACACGACGACGTCGTCCAAGTACACAAGGCAAGTCTGCCACTTCAATCCTGCCTGTACTGTATCCATAACGCGTTGAAAAGTTGCAGGTGCTGAGCAAAGTCCGAAGGGCATCACCTTAAACTCGAAGAGGCCGTCGGGTGTTATAAACGCCGTCTTCTCTCGGTCTCTTTCGTCGACTTCGATTTGCCAATAGCCAGTCTTGAGGTCCATTGACGAAAAGTACTTGGCGTTATGGAGCCGATCAAGTGGCGTCGTCTATTCGTGGGAGAGGATACACGTCCTTTCTTGTGATTTTGTTCAGGCGGCGATAATCGACGCAGAAACGTAGGGTCCCATCCTTTTTCTTCACTAACACCACGGGGGATGCCCATGGACTCTTGGACGGCTGGATAATGTCATCCCGCAGCATTTCATCAACTTGTCTCTTCATGGCCTCACGTTCTCGCGTCGAAACCCTGTACGGACTCTGACGGAGTGGTCGGGCATTTCTTCGGTTATGATGCGATGTTTCGTGATTGGGGTCTGCCGAATTTTCGATGACGACGAAAAGCAATCTTCGTATTGCAGGAGCAGGGCCTTGAGCTGTTCTTGCTTATCGTTCGGAAGTCTGGGAATAACGTCGAAAGCTATGGGAGAGGCTTGGTTCCTCTGAGCAGGTTCCGCAGAATCGGCGAGGGCGAAAGCACTGGTGGCTTCGACAATTTCTTCGATGTATGCGACCGTTGTTCCTTTGTTCACATGTTTGTACTCATTGCTGAAATTCGTGAGCATAACCGTTGTTTTGCCTCCGCGCAGCTCTGCAATTCCTCTTGCGACGCAAATATTTCGGGTGACCAACAGATGCTGACTGCCTTCAACGACGCCTTCCAAGTCAGGTGATTTAGGAGCGCCGACTGAAATAATGACGCTTGAGCGAGGCGGAATAATGACTTGTTCTTCCAGCACATTCAAGGCATGGTGTCCTGACGGCGTGCGCGGCGGTAGTGCTTCTTCTGTGGATAACGTTATAGACTTTGTTTTTAGGTTGATGACAGCCCCATGGAGGCATAAGAAGTCCATGCCAAGGATGACATCTCTCGAGCAACGCTGTAGGACTACGAAGTCTGTAGGATAAATACGGCCGTTAATGGTGACTCTCGCTGTGCAGATTCCTGCAGGCGTTATGAGATGACCTCCGGCTGTGCGGATTTCAGGGCCTTTCCAAGCTGTCCTAACTTTCTTTAACTTCGCGGCGAACGACCCACTGATGACAGAATAGTCGGCTCCAGTATCGACGAGAGCGGTCACACTGTGGCCATCGATAAGAACGTCGAGGTCGCTAGTTCGCCGTCTCGCATTACAGTTAGGGCGTGGCGTCGGATCACGGCTGCGTCGGCTTGTTCCGCTGCTTCCACGTTGCGTCGTCAGGCCACCTTCGGTAAGTGAGCTTTCGCCGTCAGGGCTTTGCCTGGTTTGCGTTGTGTTCGGAAAGCTCCGTCGCGGCGTCGTCGTCGTCGGAGGATCTTCGATAGTTCGTCGCACAGCAACCGCTCCTCCATCGGTTGCTGCCCTTAGTTTACCGGATACGGGCTAGGAGACCGGCCCCGCGTTGGGCCAGAGTACTGCCTGTGGTGCGGTGACGTGCGGCGGCTGGGCGACGGGGAACGCGAAGGGCTTCGTGGTGTCCACCGAGTTCCTGTAAGGTAGTCGGCGATGTCACGTGGTCGTTCTCCTGGCTGTGGACGCGGTGCATTGACGGCGAAGCCACGCAGTCCCATCTGTCGGTACTGGCAACGGCGGTATGTGTGTCCGGCCTCGCCGCAGTGGTAGCAGAGCGGGCGATGGTCAGGGGTGCGCCAGACGTCAGTCTTCCTCGGTGCACTGCGCTGGGCCGCTGGCGAACGGTATGACGTCGGTGGGGGTGGTGGCGGCGGTGGCGTCTGTCGACGGAAGTGCGATGGGGCGGCGTTTTGGCGTGGACGGGGAGGAGCGTTGTGGCGCAATGCAGCGGCGTAGCTCATAGCTTCCGGCTCGGGCAGTGGTGCGTGGGGAGTTTGAAGCGATTGCCGAACTTCTTCTCGCACAATGTCGGCGATTGAATCCACTTGAGGCTGTGCCGAAGGCAACAGCTTGCGCAGCTCTTCCCGCACGATCGCTCGGATCGTTTCACGCAGGTCTCCGGAGTTACTGGCTTGAGCAGCAGGCGACGATTGCAGTCAGGCGATGATTATACTGTCTGGTGCGCATGTCCAGGGTCTTTTTGATAGTGGTCGCTTCGGCTACAAATTCTTGGACGGTTTTTGGTAGGTTTCTCATCAGCCCCGCGAAGAGCTCCTGTTTGACCCCTCGCATGAGGAAACGAACTTTTTTCTCCTCAGGCATGTCTGGGTCAGCGTGACGAAATAGTCGGGTCATTTCTTCTGTGAAAATGGCGACATTTTCATTCGGTAGCTGAACCCGGGTCTCTAATAAAGCAGCGGCCCTCTCTTTGCGAGCGACGCTCGCGAACGTTTGCAGGAATGCGGCGCAGAAAACATCCCACGTTCGGAGCGTGAACTCTCGATTTTCGAGCCAGGTCCTCGCGGTGTCTTCCAAATAGAAGAACACACGACGCAGCTTTTCGTCATGGTCCCAGTGGTTGAGGGCGGCCACACGGTCGTATGTTTCAAGCCAGGACTCCGGGTCTTCGAACGATGACCCATGGAAAATTGGTGGTTCCCTGGGTTGATGCATGACCATCGTGGGCTGGGACGCTGCGGTTGTCATTGTCGCTGCAGTCGCGGTCATGGCCTTGGTCTTCCGCGCCTTGTCTTGTAGAAGCCCGTACTCCGGTGGTAGCCCTTGCTGTCGGCGGCTTGTTCGCTGCTCCTGTTTGGCGTCGATGTCTTCTCCGCGACGTGGGCTGGACTCACGGCTTGACGGGGGCGTCCGGTACATGAACGAAGCAGCACCTCCACCAGATGTCACGGGGTCGTGTCGTGGCCGAAGACAGGAGACTTCGTGTTGGAATTTATTTGTTTATTTGGGCGAACCTGTGCTCGGTAAACGGAAAGTCAAATTACAGCAGCAGTCTCGCACAGATAGCAGTCTCGGACTGATAGCGGCGAACGGAGCGTCAGCCTTCGATCAACAACTGACTAGCGGCGAAGCGCGTCGGCATTTATACTCTTGCCGTCGAATGTTCTAGCGTTATCGCTGGCGCTGGCGTAGGTTCCAGAACAATCTGTACCGTTCGCACAGTGGGCGTGATCTTATCGAAATGATCTACTACAGTCCAGAACCTTCTCGAAAACTGCAGGTGCGATTTGCGCTGAGAAACGTGTGGTGTTTTGGGACGATAACAAAACTTGGGAAATGGAACGTGGCAATATTAGCAGAACGTGCGAAGGTTCAACGGAAATGTCTCTGGCTTGAGTATACCTTAGCACACGTACGTTCGAAGAGTGGCAATGTGATATGCTTGAACGTGGCCTATCCCCTTGGATTTGTGTAGGACTTTTACCATTAAAACAAACCGTTGCCTAGTAAAAATTATTGTAGTGATCGACTCCGGCGAGATATGTTCCGGTGTGTACTAGTACGACCATTGCTGCAGCATAATTCCCGTCGCCGAGCCGACTGAAAACGCTCGTGGCCGAGATTCCTACCCGAAATCTCAGATTTTCTAAGCCTTCACAAACACAGTGTCACAGGTCCCGTTAATTAGGGAAGCGATCGCCGGGATAAATCCAAGAGCCGAAGTATCGGCCCCCCGAACTGCACCACGAAAGCACGGACAAGTTAGAAGTGCTCCTATTTGGTGTGCCAGCGGACGCCGGCTGTAGTCCAAAAAAACGAGTCAGAGCCGAGAGTTAATAAACAAAACAAAATTATATTCTCAAGTATGGCAGATCAAATGATACACAAATATGCACACTCGGCAATATTTCAGTGCAATATTTCACTAATTAAACAATCGACTACCGAATACAGTCAGCTACACTCTAAACAATGGACACAAACAACAAAACGCGCTACAATGCAAACACATGCATCACACAACCAAGACACTTAGAGACTAAAGAGTTCGAAAACTTCTTCAGTCCAAAGTCCTTGGAACAAAGTCTGAATGATAGTCTTCCAAGGATCACTCAGTCCAGCGCTGTTGTCGGTCCACTGCCCTTGAAGTTTCTCTTCCAGTCAACCTCGCGTCTTCAACTGGCCGCAATGCAAGCACCAAACTTCCTCGCCGGTAACGTCGGCTTTCCACGCGCAGCTGCTGCCACGCGTCTTCGCTCGCGGGCGGTAGACACACTCTTCTGCTTGTAGCACAAGCCTTCACCCTTCCGGTGGAAACCCTCTTCATTACCTGCTTTGTCACTGACGACAAAATCTTTCACCAACACGGCGGAATGACCCTATGCACGCTTGTGCAAAACTTGTTTCATCTCATGCCTACGCACACTGACGTAAACTGTCTTCATCTCCTGCTTTGTCACTGAGGACAAAAGCCTTCGCCGACACGGCGGAAAGACGTACCCTAGCACACTGGCGGAAACTTCCTTCTTCCCCTGCCTTCTCTTCTTCGCTGCTCGCTTAAATACCTTTCGCGCCAGATTCCAGAAAATTGCAATCGTTTCGTCGGCACGATGCACAGCCAAGGCTGGGGAAAGAGCGAGACGTTTCGAGGACGTCTGCGACACGTTACGCAATTCTGCATCACCACGCCCCTTTCGTTCGAAATCCTTCCAGGGTTTGCTTGGCGGCCGATGTGAGGAGGTTGGTCGGCGAAACTACGCTTCCGAGGAGGAGAGACGGCACGCCCGGGGAGTCTGGATGCTTGCTTTCTTCTTTAGGGTACACCTTGAGGCGTCCCTCTGGTGCTTGGTATCGTCACTGTCGCCAGAATTCGGCGGTGCGCTCTTTTCTGAGCGCTCGTTTGTAACACACCGCGACATGTTTTTTTTTCGTATGCAGACATTATTTACTTTATTACATATTTGTGAATTATATTCGTGATAGTAGCACCACTTATTTTCCAAATCATGTCAGCGCGAAGCGACGAAAGAAAAAATAACAGCATATCCACGTAGTGAATGATAAGTGAAGCGAAGCGTCCACCCGCGCGACCATGCGTGCGTCCATCCATGCGTCCGTCCGTCTGCCCGTGCGTCCGTCCGCGAGTCCGTCCATCCGTCTGTCCGTGCGTCCATCTGGTGAACACACCAAGTACAGCCACCTCGCATCCCCTGTGGCACATACCCGCTCCGCGTGTCCATCCATCCATCCATCCGTGCATCTGCTAGTCTGTCTGTCCGTCCGTCCATGCGTCCATCTAGTGAACACTCCAAATACCGCCATCTCCCATCCCATGTGTCACATACCCGCTCTAGAGCGGGTATGTGCCGCCGGTGGCTACATACACCAACGGAGGATAGACAGACACACACCCTAAGGAGCTTCGCCCCTGAAAATGTGGGTAAGTGGCGGGGGAGGGGGTTGCGCGAAAAATTTCAGGGGGGGAGGGTTTGAACCCCCCCCCCGGCTACGCTACAGTGAAAAACAGTAGGCAGGGGAAGATGGAAGCTTGCGATGAAAAATACGTAAACAGGGGTTGTGTCGAGCCGACCTTTCAACCAGCGATTTGTCTTCCTCAAGGAAGACAAGTCGACTTGTCGAAACGTAGGCTCAACACATCTCCTGTTGGCGTATTTTTAATCAATAGTAATAATAGTCGCGCGGTTCCTTGTGCGTTCACTAAAGACAACGTACGTACTGCCCCTTCTCCCGCCGACTCCCTCAATGTTGTCTTGCACTTCGCGCAGTGTTTCAGTGCCTCAGCGACCAGTCTTTTGACGAGGCGTTGATGTCATTCGATGATATCACGTAATGCGACGTTAATTGAGTGACGTCATTCGTGATCACGTGTTTTTTCTTTACTTTTGAGTAGTATTGGAAACTAGTTGGTAACGATTCACAGCTGGTCGAGGTCAACAACCTAACTATTTCGAAATTGGCGTCGTGAGTGCAGTCTACAGCTATTTCAGTGCTGCTTGCCTTTTAGGAACTGAAGTATAGGCCTGCATCATACTTACCGGGCAGGAATTCCGATCTACCGTTGCCTATCTTTGCGCAGGGGCATTTTTTGACGGGCCGTAAGTGCAAGGGAAACCATATATTGCAACATGTTTTATTGATGGTCAGAGCTGATGTGCAGGAACATAGGTTGGGAAAGCAGAAAAAAATATCAGATATGTTTTTTTTTAATCGTCGTCAGAAGTTTTCCTTGCATGCTCTTTTCTGGAAATTAGCGCGATTATATCCTTTTTGAGAAGTGTTATTAAAGGGACACTAAAGGCAACTATTAAGTCGACGTTGGTTGTTAAAATAGCGGTCCAGAAACCTTTCGTAATGTTAGTTTTGTTCCAAGGAAGTGTTTATTTTGAAATAAAATTATGTTTTAGTGGTCCACATTGGGTTAACGCACTTCAAATTACCCGGCTCAAGCAGAACCTCTCACGTCACTGTTGCCGTGCACAACGTTGCCGGTTTTACTGCACGGCCGCCGACACTAGTAGCCGCAGAACGAAAGCAGCGGAAGCTACAGCAGCAACAACGCCTATTGAATGATTTGCTGCAATAGCATGCGAGATGGCTGGCGTGCATGGTTCAACTGGGCCCCGCTAGATAGCACGACCTGTCCAGTTTAACCAGGAGAAAATTGAGCTTTTGAGCCATTCGCGTCATTCCCCACATTAACGTCCGTTGGGTTTTTTTTCTATGAATCAAACAGAAACGAACAAGCAGCATTTTAATACGTCTCTTGATGTGCAGAAGGTTTTTATTTAGAGCAGCTAGTTTGTTTGCTAGTGATTAATTCCAGGCTTTAACTCTGACGTCATCGGGATCATTTTGCTGATGCCGTACTGCGGCGCATGTGTTCTCGTGCATTTACCTTAATTTATCGGCAAGTAGGGCGCTGCTGTTGATAATATTGTCGTTTTAGACGTCATACATTGAGCTTCCACTCTCACGTAAATCGTTATTTGACTTTAGTGTCCTTTTTATATAAGGTTTGGCAGTTTTATAAATAAGCATGCTGAGAAAATGCGAGATTTCACCACTCTGTCATATGTACTTTTGAAATAAAGGCCTGCAAACTAGGCAAAAACGTTCAGGTCAAATTTGAGAATTTCGATGAAAAAAATGTACACTATGCAGAGAATCAAAATATAATTGATCGTAAGTGCAAGTACCCATATAATTTCCGGGTCCAATACGCGACGCTCATCCTTGCTATCATGCCTTTCTCTCTGATTATGCTTTGGCAGTTAACATTTAAAAATACCACAATAGTTTGTTCAATAAATTTATCATGAATGTTAGTCATCGGGATGGAGTTGTACCAAGCGTCAACAAGGATACATATATACACGTTAAACGGGGCTAATAGCTGCAAAACACCAAAACATAGATTCAGCAAACCCTCATTTCGGCAAACCCCCTTTCTCCCCTCGGCTGATATGAATGCTATGGTTAGTATTGTGGAATGCACGCTGGAGAAAAAAAAGTCGCAACATATCCACAGAGTGAATGATGATGAGTGGGGCGAAGCGTCCTTCAGCCCGTCCGTGCTTCCATCCGTCCGCGCGACCATCCGTGCGTCCATTCATGCGTCTGTCCGTGCATTCGTCTGCGAGTTCGTCCATCAGTCTGTCCGTCCATGCGCCCATCCACCTGCTAGTATGTCTATCCGTCCATCCGTGCGTCCATCTAGTGAACACTTCAAGTACCGCCATCTCCCGTCTCGCATTCCCTGCGGCACATACCCGCTCTAGAAAGGGTATGTGCCGCAGTACTACTACTACTACTGCATACATCAGAGGATGGACAGACCCATGCACGGAGCTTCGCCCCTAATAAGCAAAATTACCGCAATCTCACAGTCGCTGAACATGTAAAATGTTAGCATAGCGAAGCACCAGTGTCAAGCTGACAACTTACCAAATCCATCCAAATTGAAGTCTGGAGAAACATGCATTGCAAAACAGAAAACCAAACGCAGACTAAAAGTGAACAGTCTTGTTCTGGAAGTAGAATTTTTCCACACCCTATCATATTTAAAGGGTGCACGACATCACAGTGATGTGGCAGTTTTTTATGGGCATTTCAGGCTTAGCACGGGAAGGTGAATTATGCACATGCAATCAACAAAATAGCTTTGACCATTTCACAATCCTTGCCTTTATTTTTCACATATGTACTCATAGACCTTGCATGTACATCTACTAGGAGGACTCTTTCTGCACTAACTATAAGTCGACAGACAAAATTCAATGTGTATGCAACGAACCGCTCACTACGACTAACACAGCAAACACTAAGTAGGTCGTGTATACACAGATGCCCGCATTGTTACATGTCCCTGTGACAGATGAAGGAGAAGAAATACAACCTATGTATCCCTAAGCGTAAGCCTACACGTACGCATGCTTGAAAATAAATACTTAATCCAAACCTCTTTTAAGAATACAATATGTACAAACATTCACGACACATCATTGCGACGCTCATTCTGTGTACGTTTTCTATCACTGCAGCATCACGCACACGTGGTCTCCTTAATTTTTCTTTTCTTACACACTTACACAAGTGCAAAAAAAAGTAAAGGCTATAAGTTGAACCAATTCTCTACAGTTAACACACACTTGGTAAGCACCTTAATTGTAGAATTTGTGTAGGAATATTGCCCATGTGCAATCCAGACAGTGCGAGTTCACTATTACTTTTTGTTATTCCAAGTCAGCAGCGGTTCACCGTATACTAGAGCTGCTTTAGGAAATGGAATGTGAAAGGCAAATTCACGTTTTAAATACAACACCGAGCGCTTATAATTTTTTATTTCAGTGCGTTTGCCTTTCTCTGCAACGAATCTGCAATCTCCATGCAGCGTATGCTGAATAGCTTCTTGATTGGCGACACAAAAAGTGGGATAAGAAAATAGATGTCAGCTGCTCATTGTGCTTTCATTCTAAAATCCAGCGTGGTGACGTTTTGTGCTGGTTACTAATATATACATTAAGTGCAGTATGGGCTCCTACATTATGCACACAGAAAAATAGCTATTTCCCCAAATCCATCAACATTTGCACGTGAAGTCTACCCGTCTCGATGTCTGAAGCAACGCTGGGAGGAATGTTATTCCCTTTAGATGGCAGACACTGCTATGTGCTCAGAGCTGTGGTGTCAAAGTAACAGTGACTGACAGCCCGTACCATCAAAGGTCACGTACGGAGCGACGTGCTTCAGATATTTTTGCATTCTTGGCAAGGAAAACACTGCATCTTCGTTAGTGTGAGGCTATGGTTCCACATTCCGTGTGTGACTTTAGTGGAGCCGGGCTTAGGGTTGCATCTTAGAAGCCACAGTTGGAAAAAAGCATAGGCAATTTTCGTCACAGCCTACCACATATTACAACTTGTCACCTGTTTTATGTATATGCACGCATATATAGTGTCATGCGTAATAAACCGAACCTTACAAAAGCTATAGAAAAAGTTGCTAAGGGGGCTTCTCGGTCCACAGCAACAAGTCAACCATGCAAGCACATGCTTGGTAGTGGCTCAAGAGATGGGCCATGTGTCGAACCTGTTTAAACCAAGTTGCCAAGAAACATAGCTTGGAGCATAAGCAAGAATGGAACACCACTCAATAAGATTAGTAGAATAGAAAGTATCCTAAAGTGCTAGAAATGTACAGCAGCTGGACACTGATATATCGACGCTGTCCTTATTCCTAAACATGGTGATAACATGTACCTATGTTGGGGGCAGCATGATACAGATTAATTATTTTCAATCTAGCAAATACTGACTTTCACCAATGTGTTCACATAGAGCTTCTTTTTAACAATTCATCAAATTCACCAATTAGATGCAGTACCATACCCCATGTCATGTCACTTGAATGGCACTCCTAAGGTTCAACAATAATGAATCGCTTGAAACGCTCCGTTTTCTTTAAGCAAATGCTGAAGATGCCTTATCACAATACGAGAGCTCAAGAATCACAAAAGAGCATTACCACAATACAATAAGCACTCTAGCTGAGCGTCAACATTGCACTCCCTTAAGTGCAGTTGAGGAGCATTCGGGAATATGGAGGAGATTAGCTTATCCTTAATATACCATCTGTGTGGTTAGTCTGCCTGGCGATCCGCTGCTGACAAAAGATGCACTTTTATGATACCCGATCATAAGAACGATGCACGCATTCTTTGTTCTTTCTATTTTTTAGAGACTTTCCAAAACACAAGCACTGCAAGCCTGCAAAGCGTGATGCGACACGGTTGACACACGACAGTCATGACAGATATGACAGGCACCACGAATGCTACCAGTTACAACTGTGTGCGCTGTCTTCTTGTACGTCACATACCTTTAGAAATTCATTTTAAAGAGGAAAAAAAGCCACAGACATCACAGTGAAGCATTCTTTGCAGCCATAAATGATGCAACATTCACATTTCGTGATGTCGTTCTAAGTCACTGTTATCTACCATAGAGGATTCCACTAAGGAACTACATTCAGTAGGGTACAGCAGCAACGTTCCACTTAGCAAATCAGGTGTGGTAATACCATACTTAACTGCACCTTCCAAACCTAATTTAACCAACAGCGGCACAAGTGTGTGTGAGTGAAAAACATAAAGTCTCGGCCGAGTAAGGCCGCACACAAGACAACACTGGCAGCACCGTTGAAAAATATTACAAATGATTATACAAAATGTACCTCTATAGAAAAAGCAGGCAAAGTTGTTTACACAGGCAAGAACTTGAGCACAAAAAGGTCTTTTTTTTTTTCTGTAAACAACTAGAAACACTTTCTTTTTCATGTGACACAAAACTGTAGTCTATTAATATTTACAAATAGACGCTTTTTTATCTCACATTTGGTACAACAGTAGAGTTCTAGCACTTATGTACAAAAAGTTATTTTTCATCTTCACTGTGTCAATGAAATGCGACCACAAACTTGTCAAGGGGAACCTAGAGCACCCGTGCAATGTTTTCTGTAAAGAAGCCATGTGTGTTGGACTGTCTCAGTGAGAATGGGCTCTTCGATCTCTCAAAGTAAGTAATGTTGGTAAGGAAAACGTCGAAGGCTAAGATGGAACGCTATGACGTAAAATGCGGGTCTCTCTCAGCTGCTTTGATGTCGGCACAAGGTACCCTTACATTATCAAGCACCACATATGTACAGTCGGCAACACTGAAAAAAGGAGTAGCCTCCTGACAAAACAAGACAGATAAGCACTGTTTTAACATATGAGCTACTCAGCAAATAGAAGAAAGTAATTCATTGGGTCACATGCCTGAAGCAAGAGTTAATGACTGAAAATTAGTTGTTCCTCTTTGTATTGTTGCACCCTGTATAACACAAGGAAAACAAAAGAGGGCAAGTCATGTTGCTCTCACCATTCTTGAAGTTTAGGAGTTTGCTAATGAAGGTTAGTGAAAAAAACGTAACGCCGAATTTTAGCCCGTCGCGCAGTTGTTTAGCCAAGCTGTGAGAACAGCTGGAGAAAGGTCGCGATATCGTATGCATGTTCACGTAGGGCATTTAGTAAAAGCTCCGACTTGGGGAAGTATATTTCGCAATCTCTGACCCAGCCTATCAAGTAATAATGTTGCCACCTCCAAAGTATGCCCACAGTGGCTATGACCTCCGATTACAGGCATGGATTTTTTTCTTAGCCATAAATTTTGCACACAACAAAAATAGCAAGCAAACAGCCACAATATGTGCAACTACAACAAGCACACAAGAATAACTGGCCACAAAATTCACAGACTGCACCTCATCAGCTAGTTCCCCGATTCAATATGTAAAGTAACCTACATTTATGTTCTAACAGTGTTGCTAGAAGATGCTGCTGTTACCACCACACTGCTTTGAATCGAACTTCGCATCACGATACCCTGTCTACTTCGTTCAACAATTGTGTCATCTTCACTTTCTCGCACTATCTAACAATACAAGAGGAACCGTCATTTTAAGAGCGTCTTGTCATTGGTGCGGCGAGCGTGTTAAACTTTGCCACCTGACGAAAGTTTCGAAAAACCATGAAAGGAATAGTTTTACCGAGTGCTGCAGACAAAAAAAAGCAATATATGTGATAAAAGTTTGCATAGAAATCAAGCAGCACTAAGCATTGAACGTCCTATCGAAGTTCTCAGAAGAAAAATCAAAGACTCTAACCTCGTGCGCAAAGAGAATGAGTTAGCCATTTACAATTGCAGTTAACTACAATGTCACAAAAGCCTTTAAAACTAATTCCATTTTGCAACTGCGCTCGTTCCGCACAGCAGTGTCATGTTGCTTCGATGAAGCTAACATGGTCTGTACAGAGCCAGTTATTCAATGCCAGTGATAACCCTCTTTCTGTATAGTGCAATGAACTAGAAGAGACCTCAAGTGTGGACTAAAGCCCGGCTATTAGCGAGGCTTCGTGCAAATGTCGTTCTAGGTAACGACAACAACAAGCAAACAATATAGAATTGTCAAGCCAGAAATACAATACTTATGCTTCTATAAATGATGCCTTTTTTTTTCACCTTTCCTGATACAAAATTAGAAAATGAAAAGGAAATAACTTAATCCCAACTAAACATAAGGCCTACACAAAGTGCAGTCAAGAATGCCTGTATATCCTCACCTTGCACATGCGTTACTTTAGATGAAACATTTCTAGAGCTTTAGCAGAAGGGATGAGAGAGCTTCAGATATTGAGAGTGGGCGAGGATTAGGGTATGAATATGAAAGAGCAATGGCGGAAGTGGGGTAGTGTGTGTACGTGCAAGTGTGCGATAAGAACCTTGCTGTTAACTTTAGTTCTGTACAGTTGGGATGTACAGTTGGGACGCAATGCAGGCAGGGCACTTCTGCACATAACTAGTAGACTGGTTCTGCTAGTCAGCCGACGCGAAAGAATGAGATCTTTGAATTCGACCGTAATGGTTCTCATTAAGTGGTTACGTGTAGTAACAAGGTGCTGGGGTACTCATTACAGTGCACCTAAAACATTTGTGACAACTGAGAACTACGGGAAATGAACCAAGACAACGTAGACGCACGTGGAAGTTCAGTGTAGTGGTGCGTGCGTCTCCTTGTCCAGTTCATTTTGCATAGTTCTCTGTAGCCATAGATTACGAAATCGCCCAGCAATCAGTCTTTCTAAAACATCCACACCCCAACTTCACCCCCCCCCCGCCCCCCTTTCTTTAGTATCGGTCAAAAAATTTTCCTTTGCCATAAGCCAGTCGCAGCTCTTGACATTTGTGGCTTCTTTTTTTTTTCCTCAATGTGAAAGGATAAGACGTTCAAGGAGTTTTCGGACATAGACAAATGACTGTTCATTCTACATTTCCAAAAGCAGTGTTCAAGCTTGGCATCCAGGTAATGCAGTCTGCTGAACTTTGTGTCCATGTCAGCTGTGCAAGTGTGGTCTCATATGCTATTTCTAACTTCAATACTCTCAATGTGCTAACTAGGCTGATTCAAAGCAATGGTGGAATCTTCAATGAACAAACAGCAATACAGTAAGGCAGCATTGTGGCACTGTAAAGGGCAAACTACTGCAAAGTAGCTCAGTTTAGTGTTAGACACCGGTAGCCGCTAAAAACGCAAAAAAGGTTATAAAGTTCGACAGAATAAATTAGTGTTGCACCAAAAGACAAGTCCTACACACACTTCAGCTATTGTAGCAAAACAAAGTCTTCTCAACACACAGCACTTTCATGCTTGTCTTGTCAAACTTGAATGCAGATAGCCAGTATATATGTTTGCAAGCCTCAAAAACATCACATATTGAAAAGGCATGGCCACATATCTCCTTTAGAACGTAAGAGCTGAACAAATGTAGAAAATTGATGTTTTCTACAATAAAAATTGTAATCTATGACAGAGAGGGCCAATGCGCAGCATTTTTTTATAATTGAGGATGTCCTTTTTCTCTTTAACTACTTCCATATCGCTTTCGTCTATTTCTTAACAGACACCACCTCAACTTCTGAGCAGGTAAAAAAAAAAACAGAGCCGCTCGCTCACTGCACTTTACTACAATTACTTGATCACTTCATCTCAAAGGAAAAAAACCTCACACCAAGGTTGTACGAGCAACAACTCTAAGACAACGGGAGCGAAGACGCATTCCTCAAGAAACTCCTAATTCGAGGAGCTGTGGAGAACCGTTACTGAAAAGCACAGCGTCCAGTTTAAGAGAAGGGACACTGGGGAACAAGCAAAGCAGCGTTTTGTATTCAGAAGCAGTGACACTATCCTTCGCCAACATAAAAAGAGCAGAGTTGGAACTTCGAAAACCAACACCCACCACGGTAGGAGAGGAACTGCAACCAGGCAATATCCCACGCGGCCTTACCACGTGTTGTCCCCATGCCATGTTCATATGAATCAACCAAGCAAGGAAGTCATGCACCCTTTTAAACCAACTGCGTTAATGAGCAGATCGCCGTGGAACTCTGAAATCGGGGAAGCTCGGCATGTACTTTGACATGTAGTTTTGTTTGTTCCCAAAACCTGACACAACACGCTTCGAGGATAACACATGGTTCAACCGAGACTAAGGGCCATCGAAGTGACGTGCGAGCGCGGAAACCCAACGAGCAAGGGCTAAAGACGTGGATCACACTTATTGAAGCTCACTGACAGCAGGTTAACATTAGTCTCCAAGAGTACTCTGTCACATGCGGTGCCTGCTCATCTCACTGAGAAAAGGAAAGGCATCGCCGATCCCTAAATTGACCACGCAATGACAGCAGCTTCGCTGGCACCTTAAGAAAGTGGGCTTGAAGATCAAAAGAAAAAAGAAAAACATTATGTAAACCCCCGACACTTTTCTTGAGCTCAAAAGCACTCGCACACAAAATGATCGCCCCCTCATAACTTCGCAATGCTCTGGCACACTCTTCTGGGCTGACGTCAACATTATAAATGCAGTGACGTTGCAATGAAAGGACACAAATGGCTGAGAAGTGTGAAATAGTTTCTCTTAGTGAGCACTATAGTTTTTGTCACTGACTTGTGCTTCAATACCAGCAGCTATCATTCACTAGCAAGTGAATGATAGTTCGACAAACCAAAAAGTTATCATGGAACCAAACAGGATGATG
>WOVY01005983.1:0-14589 GCA_013436015.1 Rhipicephalus annulatus | reverse complement strand
GTTTTCTGCTGGTCTTTCAGCTCACAAACCGTTTCAGCAACTGATTTTTGTACTGTTTCCATTCTGATTGATCGCTCATTCAAATCTTTGACGGTTTTAAGAACTTCTGCAAGAGCAGCCGATATTTCATTAGGACCCTGGTTGCACTCAACATCCCCACACAAAAGCAGTAGCAGCGAGCAAAAAGGTTCAAAACAAGGCTTCAGGGCATAGAAGCACGACTAGAAACGGATCATCCGATTTAAACAATGGCGAGGTAGTTGAGACTGGTAACTAACCTGCAGAATGAACAAGAGCGTAGGTGAGCCTCCCATCGTTATGATGCTTCCATGCCCATTGAGCGGTGAATGCGCAGCACTCGGCTTTATACGGGGCGTAGGTGGGGCTGTCGATGTTCCTGCAGCTGCCACGAGTTGAGGTAGAGCAAGATAATGGCAGGAAACCTTGAAGCTGGTCGTGCCGGCAGGAATGCAGCCAACTCTAATCCAGGTGAAGTGGCATCGCTGGAAGTGGCATCGCTGGAATACATATACTAAAATACTTTTCTCTATGTCGGGGATAGTTATACTCCATACAAACATTTGTTATGTGCAGCATAATATTAAAATGTGCAGCACATTGAAACTTGCAAATGAAGTTGATTTATTTATATTTTCGCCATTCTCTGAGTGTCATTAAGGCATTACAAAGGATGCTTACACTGCACATAATTGTTAATAACCACATATTTACAGATATCAGTTGCAATAAAAACTAGCATATGAGAGCATCAGTTTACACGCATTGTACACTGAAATCCGGAACTCAACAGCAACAGTAATTAGTTATGCTAGCAGGAGCATAGTTCAAGCGAAGTGCTGGAACCATAAACAAACAAACTTCCGGTTGAAGGTTCAGTGTTTTCTAGAAACATCTTAGAAAAGGCAGAGAAGAATTAAGAACAGCCAAAACAAGGAATGCAAAAGGAAACTCAAAAAGACCTCTTTCGAATCGCTGTTTGGCCATGCTGGCGTTTTTCAGAAATGCTCTGCAGAAAAGAAGTATCGTAGATGGCACACGGCACGGAAATTCTTTGGGTGGTTTGTGGCTTCCGCAATAAGCTCCAGTGCAATAAGCTCCAATAAGCTCCGCAATAAGCTCAATAAGCTCCAACGAGAAAAACAAACACTACTCGTTCAATTGGCATGAGGAATACATTTAAAAAATGGCGCCCATTGTGCAGTATACAATACTCCTCACAATGAAAATATCTGCGCTGGAATTCAATATAGCAGTACATATAACATTGTTGTCACTCTGAAGCAGGCCATCATTCAAACACATTCAGTTCTGCCTGAAGGAGCACAATGGGATGCGGGTAGCAAAGCAACTAGCTCGCTTTCAAGAAGGTAGAAGTCAGTTTCGCCCTCAGCAGAAATGTAGAAATGGTGGGTGCATATCTTGCCGTGGACTGCCAAGGTCACAGCAGAAATTTTTTTCCCCATTGTCAACACGTCTCAGCTCATTTACAAAAAAGTAATGGGATACCCGCGTCCTGGATAGTATTGCGATACATGCGATACACCGTCAAAAGTATTTAACTACTGAGATACAATACACTTTTGAAAAGTGCCTCGATACAGCAATACAGACACTTAAAAGTATCTCAAAAAATAATATTGCGATACTACCCAGCCCGGTGTGTGCCCCACTTGTAGAAAACAAATATCAATATTGACATGTTGATTAGCGCATGTGTGAAGTAGCCGAAGCATTTTTCATTAGATCTAACAACAAGTGCATAAGTATTCATGTAACACTCATCTAGATGAAGAACATAAGGTCTTAGAGGAAGACATTGAATCATTCTTGTGTTGTAACACATGTGTACATGTGCACAGTTTTGATGAGGTCAATATTTTCTATATATGTTCTTTCCTTTTTCAAATAAATTTCGGTTGTGAAATCAGCGCTGTGTTCCTCTCTGACTGCTTCTAACCTGTTCCTTTGTAAAATATTCTACGGTGAACACTCACCAATTTGGCCTAACTCACGATTCTGCATCTTTTATTTACCTATAGAATTGGGGAAGCTGTTGTGGTCTGACAGATTCCTTTTTTTCACCCCATATTCAAACATCAGTGCTTCAAACGCTACCCAGCTTTTATTGCAGGTGTCTCAGTAATTTCATTGTGCTCCACGTGTCAGAACTCAGAGAAATAAAACACCAACAAGCATGTGTGCATTGTGTAAAAAAAGACGGTGAAAGAAAGGATAAAGTAAATTTTGCGTACGGTTTCGTTGTTGCGACATTGTTGTTCGTCGTTGTCAAGACAAGGTTGCATAAAATACGTAAGTACTCCTTTTTGCTGAAAAGTATATTTTAGACATGTAAAAATGAGACGGGGATGCAAATCATTACTAAATACAGCAGTCTAGGTCAAGGTAATCTAATCCAATCCTAAATGACCTGCAGGCTATAGCCATTATAATGAACTGGAATGTGCTCCAGTAAGCCAACTGGCCGGGCCGCCGCATCCTTGTTTTATAAGAATGCCGTGAGATAGCGCCACCTTTACGTTTCTTAGCAGCATTGGCTGCACTGTTGGACTACCGCAGGCTCCTTCAAACTTGCAGCTGCAGTTGAATTTATTTGTGTGATTGTGTTCTGGTTGTTTTTCAACCAGAATTTCAACATCACACCAATGTGATTTGGCATAAGCTGTAAAAGCTTATTCAATCAGTCATACATTGTTACCCTTTTATGCCAGTTTTAACGCGATAGTTTTAAAAATCTGTGGGCATCGTTGATTGTGTGTGATGAACCTTGTGAGCAACCGGAAAAATCAAGAAATTTGCAAATAAAATAAGTAATAAAAAATTTCCCAGTTTGTGGGAGGATCAAGCCCAGGCCGTTGCATGGCAAGCAGGCGTTCTACCGCACAGCCACACATCTGCTTGAAAATTAAGAAAAATAACTTCATCTGCTTGAAAATGCAGTGAAAATAATGTTAGGCTTTGCAAACACATGTGTCCTGTATACTGCCTTCACAATTCAATATGTAATATCACAGTAATATTTCTTGATACAAGTGTGCATTGTAATCAGGCATCAGAACTTGTGATTTTCTTAAGGACTTCATAGTTAAAAGGTGGCCAGCCATAACAAAACGCACACATTTTGCTGCACACATTTCCTTCAGACCACATAGTTAGTGCATACCAAGTTCGAAAAGATTTCATGCACCAAGTGCTTGAAGTACGCAGTAGGTCCAGGGTATCATTATCGTGTTCAATTCTTGAAAGCGAACCTTAAAGGTCGCCCAATGTTTCTTTTTTAAGTGATGGAAATGAAGCATTATTCTAACCATGGATATTTTTATGCCAGCAATTAGACTAGTAAGTTAGCTCAGTGAGCCATTTTTGCGTTTATATCAGGTTTATTTGACTCAAGGAAAACAATATTATTTTCAAATGGCACTGTATGCCAAAGACCTAACAGGGTGTCTTTTGTTGGACATTAATCTCCAGGTATCCCCGGCCCTCCCTCTTTCCCTCGTTGAAGGGCCTGTTTTTTGTTTGAGAAAAGGTGGCAACCCTGGTGGCCGCAAAGTGTGAAAACAGTATAAAAATATTGAAGCAGGTTGTGTAGACAACAATCTACAGACAGTGAGTGGCATACAGAATTGGACTTGGCTGTCTTCATTGTGTGTGTGGGGGGGGGCATAAAAAAAGCTGCTACAGGGCCAAAACAGATGCCTTGATTGCAGTGGTAACTATGCAAAGGGGCAGCTGGAAAGTCTACTTAAATCTTCTAAACATGAGGATTTAAGACTTTCCAGCTGCCCCTTTGCATAGTTACCACTTAAATCTAGTCTACTTAAATCTTCCAAACATGAGGAAGACAAAGAAGTGTGTTTTGAATAGGAGCTACTTCTGCTAACTCCGGCGTATTTCAGTTGTAATTTAAGTCTGTTGATCAGTTCTCGCTGCCCCCTTGGAGGGGATCGATGTAGACCACCCCGGGCGCCTGCCGGCACCAGAGGCGTCAGCGGCGGCCGCCTCCAGGAAGCGGATGGGACAAGCGAGTGACAGCGACAGTGAAGATACTCATGCTTACTATCTCAGCAGTGAGGACTTTTCAGATGACGGTTTCCAGCCTGTGCTGAGCCGCAAAGCGAAGAGGAGGAACATGAGGAAATCATTATCCTCAACTATTCAAACTGTAAGTGAAGCGCCAAAATCGAACACTTATACCATCCTGTTTCTGCCTGCACTTCCTACCGTCAGCATGAAACGCCTTAACAGACAGTCTGTGTCGAGGTCTCTGGAAACGCTCGTGCCAAATGAGATCACGGACATAAGAGTGAACACCAAAAAGAATATACTGGCTGTGGACGTTTTGCACGCAAGCGCGTTGGGCGTTCTGCGCAGTGTAACTGACTTGGACGGCAACCAGGTGCGCTCTCATGTTCCCTTGGGATGTGATGTAGTAACCGGCGTGATCTACGACATAGATGTGGCTATTTCCAATAATGACTCACAATTTTTTGTCAAGTCAACAACTGATACTCCAATTGTTGATGTCACCCGGCTAGGCAAGTCTCGCTGTGTGAAGATTGCGTTTAAGAGCACATCACTCCCCTCTCATGTGAAGGTGGGATACTTCAGACATGCTGTGCGGCCTTTCATTCCAAAGCCTCTCCAGTGCCGTAAATGCATGAAACTTGGACATGTGAGCAGCGTCTACGAGAATTCGGTGGTCTGCCACCGCTGCGCCGAGCCCCATGAAGCAGATAAGTGCGTCGCAACTGTCAAGAAATGCTCTAATTGCAATTGATCCCATGAAGCCACATCGAAGGACTGCCCGCGTATTCAGAAGGAAGTTGCCATCTTGAAGGAGAACGTGCGCGACCACTCATCTCATCGAGAAACCGCAGCTAAAGTCAGAAGGCGTCGTTCACGTCGACGTCGGTCTTCAAGGAAGCCCGCTACCTCCTCGACAGGTTTGCCAGATCCCTCATCAGTACCACCTCTTTTGCCTCCCAGACCACATGCCGTGGGAAAGGCTGTAAAGGACAAAGCCAGTGAGCATACCCTAACTGCGACAGAGTGGCCTGCACTTCAAAGGGAAGCAGCTTCAAGCGAACCGAAGGAGTTTCATGACGGCCAGTCCGCGATCCCGGTTCGAGATCTTTCCAACCAAGACAGGCAAGTGACTGCAATCGTGCAATCTTTAATTGCCACGATTCGCACGCTACTGAGCAGCATACAATCTCCGTCTGCTAAGAGTGCACTGCAAATACTGGATGCACTGAATCCAGTTCTTGATAACGTCGTATAAGTACAATGGCTCAACAAAATCTCATCGTCCGCACTGAAGTTAAAAGTGCGTCGATTTTTCAGTGGAATGCCAGAGGCATGAAGTCCCGTATCTCGGACTTTCGCCAATTTGTTCGGGCCAATCAATTCCCTATACTTGTCATATGTGAACCAAACGTATCAACGCCTTATAGATTGTCCGGTTATGAAGCTTTTGTTCAGCCGCTTGCGAAGAACGAAGCAAAGTAATTGTTTACATTCCCACAGACTTGACCTATTTTTCGCACACAATAAGTTCAAATGACGACAATCAGTACGTGTGTCTTCGTGTAAAGAAGAATGCAGTTTCGTTCCCGCTTATTGGTGGATATATATCTCCGTCATCGCGATTTGACTGCGACAGATTAAAAGACATCCTAATGAGGACCGATGGGCCTTGGATAATCACCGTTGACTTCAACGCCCATCACATGCTTTGGGGGAGCACTAGGATGAATGCCAAGGGCCAGAACATTGTTACATTCACTTCCGATTACGACCTTTCCATCATGAACGATGGTACCCCCACATATCTGCGGGGTCTCACGTATGGCAGTTGCCTTGACCTGACATTGATGTCATGGTGCTTCTTTCACAAAGTTAAATGGTTTTGCGATATTGAGACTCATGGGAGTGATCACATACCCACCTACGTGACGATCGATGGTATCATAAAAAATTTCTCTTCCGGTGTTGCAATCGGCACTGACTGGTCGATGTTTACATCGCGTGTTGAGGACGCTTGCCAAGAAGGCCTCGCCTGCAGCCTGGAAAATACCATAGCGGAAGCTATGCAAGCGTCCAAATGTAAATTACCATTTTCGTCTAAAATAACACAGTTTGACATAGAACTGGAAAGATTATGAGCTATACGAAGGCGTGCTGAACGACGATACAGACGCACAAGATCAATTTACGATCTAAGGGAAGCAAAAATTGTTTGTTAGATCTCAATATTACTGTGTAAAACACAAAAAATTGTCTGTTAGAAGTCAATATTACTGTGTAAAACACGAAAAAAATGTTTCTTAGATCTCATTATTACTGTGTAAACAAGAAAATTGTCTGTTTGATCTCATTATACCTTGTAAAACATAAAAAATTCTTAGATCTCACAATTGCTGTGTAAAACACGAAAAATTGTCGATTAGATCCCATTATTACTGTGTAAAACAGGGAAAAATTGTCTGTTAGATCTCAATAATACAGTGAAACACGAAAAATTATCTGCTAGATCTCAAGAATACTGTGTAAAACTCAAAAAATTGTGTGTTACATCTCAATATTACTGTATAAAACACGAAAAATTGCCTGTTTGATCTCGTTATTACTGCGTAAAACACGAAAAATTGTGTTAGATCTCAATAATACTGTGTAAAACACGAAAATTTGTCTGTTAGATCTCAACAATAGTGAGTAAAACACGAAAAAATGTCTGTGAGATCTCATTATTACTGTGTAAAACAGGGAAAAATTGTCTGTTAAATCTCTATATTACTGCGTGGAACACAAAAAATTGTCTGTTACATGTCTATATTACTGTGTAAAACACGAAAAATGGTGTGTTTAATCTCAATATTACTTTTTAAACACGAAAAATTGTCTGTTAGACATATTAACTGCGTAAAACACGAAAAATTTGTCTGTTAGATCTCAGTTATACTGTATGAAACACAAAAAATTGCCTGTTAGATCTTATTATAATGCGTAAAACACAAAAGGTTGTCTGCTAGATCTCAACAATACCGAGTAAAACGCAAAAAAATTGTTGTTAGATCTCTATATACTGTGTAAAACAGGAAAATTGTCTGTTAGATATCAGTAATACTGTGTAAAACAGGAAAAATTATCTGTTACATCTCTATAATACTGTGTAAAACAAACAAGTGTCTGTAAGATCTCAATATTACTGTGTAAAACACAAAAAACTGTTTGTTTGATCTCTATATTACTTTTAAACACGAAAATTTGTCTCTTAGATCTCTGAAATACTGTGTAAAACACGTAAGATTTGTCTGTTAGATCTCAATAATACTATTTAAAACACAAAAATTGTGTATTAGGTCTCAACAATACTGTTTAAAACACATAAAATGCCTGTTAGATCCTAATATTACTAATTAAAGCACGAAAAGTGTTCTGTTAGTTCTCATTATTACTGTGAAAAAGACGAAAACTTGTCAGATCTCATCAATACTGTGCAAAACACTAAAAATTGTCTGTTCGATCTTATAAATTATGTGTAAAACACGAACTATTGTCTGTTGGATCTCAAAAATACTGTGTAAAACACAAAAAATTGTCTGTTAGATCTCATTATTACTGTGTAAAACACGAAAAATTGTCTCTTAGATCTCATTATACTGTGTAAACACGAAAATTGTCTGTTTGATCTCATTATACCTTGTAAAACATAAAAAATTGTTAGATCTTATTATTGCTGTGTAAAACACGAAAAATTGTCGGTTAGATCTCATTATTACTGTGAAAACAGGAAAAATTGTCTGTTAGATCTCAATAATACAGTGAAACACAAAAAATTGTCTGTTAGATCTCAATTATACTGTGTAAAACTAAAACAATTGTGTGTTAGGTCTCAATAATACTGTGTAAAACACGAAAATTGTCTGTTTGATCTCGTTATTACTGCGTAAACACGAAAAAGTTGTGTGTTAGATCTCAATAATACTGTGTAAACACGAAAAATTGTTTGTAAGATATCATTATTACTTGGTAAAACCCGAAAAAGTTTCTGTGAGATCTCAATAATACTGTCTAGAACACAAAAAATTGTCTAATAGATCTCATTAGAGCTGTGTAAAACATGAAAAGTTGTCTGTTAGATCTGAATAATACTGTGTAAAACACAAAAATTTGTCTGTTAGATCTCAACAATAGTGAGTAGAACACGAAAAAATGTCTGTTAGATCACTATGTTACTGCGTAAAACAGGGAAAAATTGTCTGTTAAATCTCTATATTACTGTGTGAAACACAAAAAATTGTCTGTTAGATGTCTATATTACTGTGTAAAACAGGAAAAATCGCGTGTTTAATCTCAATATTACTTTTTAAACACGAAACATTGTCTGTTAGACATAATAACTGCGTAAATAACGAAAAATTTGTCTGTTAGATCTCAGTTACACTGTGTAAAACACAAAAAATTGCCTGTTAGATCTTATTATACTGTGTAAAACATGAAAGGTTGTCTGCTAGATCTCAACAATACCGTGTAAAACGCGAAAAATTGTTGTTAGATCTCTATATACTGTGTAAACAGGAAAATTGTCTGTTAGATATCAGTAATACTGTGTCAAACAGGAAAAATTGTCTGCTAGATCTCATTATTACTGTGTAAAACACAAAAAATTGTTTGTTTGATCTCAATAATACTTTTTAAACACGACAATTTGTCTCTTAGATCTCTGAAATACTGTGTAAAACACGTAAGATTTGTCTGTTAGATCTCATTATTACTATTTAAAACACAAAAATGTGTGCTAGATCTCAATATTACTGTTTAAAACACGAAAAATTGCCTGTTAGATCTCGATAATACTGTGTAAACACAAAAAATTGTCTGTTAGATCTCAATATTGCTGTGTAAAACACGAAACATTGTCTGTTAGATCCTAATATTACTGTGTAAAACACAAAAAATTGTCTGTTAGATCTCAAAAATAGTGTGTAAAACACAAAAATGGCTGTTAGATCTTAATAATACTGTGTAAAACACGAAAAATTGTGTGTTAGATCTCAATAATTCTGTGTGAGACACAAAAAATTGTCTGTTAGTTCACAATAATACTTTTTAAAACACGAAAAAGTGTCTGTTAGATCTCATTATTACTGTGTGAAACACAAACAATTGTTTGTTAGATCTCATTATTACTGTGTAAAACAACAAAATCGTGTGTTAGATCTCAATAATACTGCGTAAAACATGAAAAATTGTCTGTTAGATCTCAAGAATACTGTGTAAACACGAAAATTTGTCTGTTTGATCTCATTAGTACTGTGTAAAACACGAAAAATTGTCTGTTAGATCTGAATAATAATATGTAAAACACGAAAATTTCTGTTAGAGCTCAATAATACTGTGTAAAACACAAAAAATTGTTTGTTAGATGTCATAATTATTGTGTAAAACAGGGAAACTTCTCTGTTAGATCTCAATAATACTGTTTAAAACACGAAATATTGTCTGTTAGATCTCAATAATACTGTTTAAACCCGAAAAAGTGTTTTTTAGATCTCATATTTACTGTGTGAAGCAAGAAAAGTTGTCTGTTAGTTCTCATTATTACTCTGTAAAACACAAAAATTGTCTGCTAGATCTCAATATCACGTGTAAAACACGAAAAAAATGGCTGTTAGATCTCAATAATACTGTGTAAAACACGGAATATGTCTGTTAGATGTCTATATTACTGTGTAAAACACAAAAAATTGTGTGTTAGATCTCAATAATACTGTTTAAAACACGAAAAAATGCCTGTTAGATCCTATTATTACTGTTTAAAACACAAAAAATTGTCTGTTAGTTCTCATTGTTACTGTGAAAAAGACGAAAACTTGTTAGATCTCATCAATACTGTGTAAAACACTAAAAATTGTCTGTTAGATCTTATAAATTATGTGTAAAACACGAACAATTGTCTGTTAGATCTCGAAAATACTGTGTAAAACACGAAATATTGTCTGTTAGATCTCATTATTACTGTGTAAAACACAAAAAATTGTTTGTTAGATCTCAATAATACTGTGTAAAACACAGAAAATTGTCTGTTAGAAGTCAATATTACTGTGTAAAACACGAAAAAAATGTTTCTTAGATCTCATTAATACTGTGTAAACACGAAAATTGTCTGTTTGATCTCATTATACCTTCTAAAACATAAAAAATTGTTAGATCTCAATATTGCTGTGTAAAACACGAAAAATGGTCGGTTAGATCTCATTATTACTGCGTAAAACAGGCAAAAATTGTCTGTTAGATCTCAATAATACAGTGAAACACGAAAAATTATCTGTTAGATCTCAAGATTACTGTGTAAAACTCAAAAAATTGGGTGTTACATCTCAATATTACTGTGTAAAACACGAAAAATTGTCTGTTTGATCTCGTTATTACTGCGTAAAACACGAAAAATTGTGTGTTATATCTCAATAATACTGTGTAAAACACGAAAATTTGTCTGTTAGATCTCAAGAATAGTGAGTAAAACACGAAAAAATGTCTGTTAGATCTCAATATTACTGTGTAAAACAGGGAAAAATTGTCTGTTAAATCTCTATATTACTGCGTCAAACACAAAAAAATTGTCTGTTAGATGTCTATATTACTGTGTAAAACACGAAAAATTGTGTGTTTAATCTCAATATTACTTTTTAAACACGAAAAATTGTCTGTTAGACATATTAACTGCGTAAAACACGAAACATTTGTCTGTTAGATCTCAGTTATACTGTGTGAAACACAAAAAATTGCCTGTATCTGGCAAAAATTGCCTGTATCTGGACGTCTGTCTTGACGTCAAGACAGACGTTAAGACAGACGTCCAGATAAACGTCAAGACAGACGTCAAGACAGATATCCAGACAGACGTCAATGCAGACATCCAGACAGACAGACGTCAAGACAGACGTCAAGACAGACGTCCAGTCAGACGTCCAGACAGACGTACAGACAGACGTCAAGACAGACGTACAGACAGACATCAAGACAGACATCCAGACAGACAGACGTCAAGACAGGCGTCCATACAGACTTCAAGAGACATCCAGACCGACAGACGTTAAGACAGATGTCAATACAGACGTCAAGACAGACGTCCAGACAGACGTCCATTCAGACGTCCAGACAGACGTACAGACAGACATCAAGACAGACGTCCAGACAGACATCAGGACAGACAGACGTCAAGACAGACGTCCAGACAGACGTTAAAAATGACATCCAGACAGACGTCCAGACAGACGTCAAGAGAGACGTCCAGACAGACGTCCAGACAGACGTCCAGACAGTCATCAAGAAAGACGTCCAGACAGACAGACGTCAAGACAGACGTCAAGACAGACATCCAGACAGACAGACATCAAGACAGACGTCCAGACAGACGTCAAAACAAACATCCAGACAGACGTCCAGACAGACAAATGTCAAAACAGACGTCAAGACAGATGTCCAGACAGACGTCTGGACAGACAGATGTCCAGACAGACAGAGGTCAAGACAGACGTCTAGACAGACATCAAGACAGACGTCCAGACAGACGTCAAGAATGACGTCCAGACAGACATCCAGACAGACGTCAAGGGAGACGTCCAGACAGACGTCACAAATGACATCCAGACAGACGTCCAGACAGACCTCAAGACAGACGTTGAGACAGACGTTGAGACAGACGTCCAGACAGACATCAAGAATCACGTCATGACAGACATCAAGACAGACGTCAAGACAGACGTCAATACAGACGTCAAGATAGACAGATGTCCAGACAAACAGACGTCAAGACAGACGTCAAGACAGACGTTCAGACAGACGTCAAGACAGTCGTCAAAACAGACGTCCAGATAGACGTCAAGACATACGTATAGACAGACGCCAAGACAGACGTCCAGACAGACAGACGTCAAGACAGACGTCAAGACAGACGTCCAGACTGACGTCAAGCAGACATCCAGACAGACAGACGTCCAGGCAGACAGACGTCAAGACAGACGTAGAGACAGACGCCAAGAGAGACGTCCAGACAGATGTGAAGACAGACAGACAACAAGACAGACGTCCAGACAGACGTCCAGACAGACGTCAAAAATCACGTCATGACAGACGTCAAGACAGACAGATGTCCAGATAGACAGACGTCCAGGGAGACGTCCAGACAGACGTCAAGACAGACGTCTAGACAAACGTCCAGACAGACATACGTCCAGACAGACAGACGTCCAGACAGACGTCAAGACAGACGTCCAGACAGACTTCAAGACAGACGTCCAGACAGACGTCAAGACAGACGTCTAGACAGACGTCAAGACAGACGTCCAGATAAACGTCAAGACAGACGTCAAAACAGACATCCAGACAGACTTCAAGACAGACGTCGATGCAGACATCCAGACAGACAGACGTCAAGACAGACGTCCAGACAGACGTCCAGTCAGACGTCCAGACAGACGTACAGACAGACGTCAAGACAGACATCCAGACAGACAGATGTCAAGACAGGCGTTCATACAGACTTCAAGACAGACATCCAGACAGACAGACGTTAAGACAGATGTCAATACAGACGTCCAGACAGACAGACGTCAAGACAGACGTTACGACAGACGTCCAGACAGACGTCCAGTCAGACGTCCAGACAGGCGTACAGACAGACGTCAAGACAGACGTCCAAACAGACGTCAGGACAGACAGATGTCCAGACAGACAGACGTCAAGACAGACGTCCAGACTGACATCAGAAATGACGTCCAGACAGACGTCCAGACAGACGTCAAGAGAGACGTCCAGACAGTCGTCAAGAAAGACGTCCAGACAGACAGACGTCAAGACAGACGTCAAGACAGACATCCAGACAGACAGACATCAAGACAGACGTCCACACAGACGTCGAAACAAACATCCCGACAGATGTCAAGACAGACGTCAATACAGACGTCCAGACAGACAAACGTCAAGACAGACGTCAAGACAGACGTCCAGAGAGACGTCTGCACAGACAGATGTCCAGACAGACAGAGGTCAAGACAGACGTCTAGACAGACATCAAGACAGACGTCAAGAGAGACGTCCAGACAGACGTCACGAATGACGTCCAGACAGACGTCAAGACAGACGTTGAGACAGACGTCCAGACAGACGTCAAGAATCACAAAAACACAAAAAATTGCCTGTTAGATCTTATACTGTGTAAAACACGTAAGGTTGTCTGCTAGATCTCAACAATACCGAGTTAAACGCGAAAAAATGTTGTTAGATCTCTATATACTGTGTAAACAGGAAATTGTCTGTTAGATATCAGTAATACTGTGTCAAACAGGAAAAATTGTCTGCTAGATCTCATTATTACTGTGTAAAACACAAAAAATTGTTTGTTTGATCTCAATAATACTTTTTAAACACGAAACTTTGTCTCTTAGATCTCTGAAATACTGTGTAAAACACGTAAGATTTGTCTGTTAGATCTCATTATTACTAGTTAAAACACAAAAAATGTGTGCTAGATCTCAATATTATTTATATTATATTTTCGTGTAAAACACGAAAAATTGCCTGTTAGATCTAAATAATACTGTGTAAACACAGAAAATTGTCTGTTAGATCTCAATATTACTGTGTAAAACACGAAACATTGTCTGTTAGATCCTAATATTACTGTGTAAAACACAAAAAATTGTCTGTTAGATCTCAAAAATAGTGTGTAAAACACAAAAATGGCTGTTAGATCTTAATAATACTGTGTAAAACACGAAAAATTGTGTGTTAGATCTCAATAATTCTGTGTGAGACACAAAAAATTGTCTGTTAGTTCACAATAATACTTTTAAAACACGAAAAAGTGTCTGTTAGATCTCATTATTACTGTGTGAAACACAAACAATTGTTTGTTAGATCTCATTATTACTGTGTAAAACAACAAAATCGTGTGTTAGATCTCAATAATACTGTGTAAAACATGAAAAATTGTCTGTTAGATCTCAAGAATACTGTGTAAACACGAAATTTGTCTGTTTGATCTCATTAGTACTGTGTAAAACACGAAAAATTGTTCTGTTAGATCTGAATAATAATATGTAAAACACGAAAATTTCTGTTAGAGCTCAATATTACTGTGTAAAACACAAAAAATTGTTTGTTAGATGTCATAATTATTGTGTAAAACAGGGAAACTTCTCTGTTAGATCTCAATAATACTGTTTAAAACACGAAATATTGTCTGTTAGATCTCAATAATACTGTTTAAACCCGAAAAAGTGTTTTTAGATCTCATATTTACTGTGTGAAGCAAGAAAAGTTGTCCGTTAGTTCTCATTATTACTCTGTAAAACACAAAAATTGTCTGCTAGATCTCAATATCAGTGTAAACACGAAAAAATGGCTGTTAGATCTCAATAATACTGTGTAAAACACGGAATATGTCTGTTAGATGTCTATATTACTGTGTTAAAACACGAAAAATTGTGTGTTAGATCTCAATAATACTGTTTAAAAACACGAAAAAATGCCTGTTAGATC